>OZ010694.1:7638653-7806088 GCA_963932265.1 Thymelicus lineola | reverse complement strand
AGTTTTGAATGCAGATTTATACTGTCATACGCTCGAGTTAAGAATAGCTCAAACTGATTCTTTGCATAATAATAAACTCTTATTTATGAATAATATCAATAAAAATATGTAAAATATCTCATAATACTACTTTACATTGCGGTTAAGTAGAAGGATGTGACGTAAGCGCTATTGTGTCCACTTGGTCCACTCAACGCGACGATTTCACTCCGTTGTAGTGCTTATGGCTTACAGAACATTTAATTCTACACTCGTAGTTATGATGTAAAATTTTAATGTTTAAATGTAATTTCCACACTAGAGGAACTTACATATATCCTTAATTCCTTACAATCTTAACTGTTGAGTTCTTAAAGCTAATTGTATGATTATTATCTATTTTTGATCTCTTTCACATTCAGAGGACAAAAACTATTATTCTGGATGTATTGATAGCAGTGAAAATTTACAAGATTTTTTGAAGTGAATACGTCCATAAATTTGCTACCAATCCAAGAAAGCTAATGATAACAAAATCGGGAGATACAGTTTGGCGTTATAGTTTCGAATCTATCCTCTACATCCAAAATTAAATTATACCACTGGGCTCTTTCTTAAAGTTAGTATTTCCAGAATGAAAGTGTTGGAACTAAAAACACATGATTAATCTTGATTGATTGACCAGTACTTTATAATATATGATGCTTTACTTTAGCTCATTTATCTTATCACGAACAGAATGATGTCAACGCAATATTTATTAATACAAAAATTAATCATATAGGTATATAATTAAGTAATTTTAAGATAGAAATTGAATAGTAAAGCTATTTAAAGGAGGATGCCCAAAAAAAAACCCAGAGTCGATTAAAATAATTTATGAACAGCAAAGTAGACCTTAAATAAGAGGTCGCAAATACGCAATTAATTTCGCATAAAACTATAACCAAGCAGACCAGCAGCATACAACAATTATTAGGTAAAGCAGAGCGCGTTGAATAAGTGGTTCATTGTTTTGTTATTGTATTTGTTGCTCACTTGTGAAAGAGATGGAGAATATAGATAAGGAATTACAATTTATGAGAGGAAAGAGATAACAGATGTGAATCTATTCGCACCATTGTAGGTAGCGAAACCGTGACCAACCCTGTCCCGCGCGCAGTCCTTCGTAAGCTTTCGCTGTGTTGTGACCGTGTTACTTTTGAATTTTGATTATTTTATTTTTACAGATTTTTTTTTTATTGATTTTTTTTTATAGCAGGGACGCAATTGTTGAACATGTTTGTTCATGCATTCATGGTCGTCGAACTTTAGGCAGTTGTGCACATAAAGCATGCTATATTACCTTGCATTTGCAAGACATTAAGGGCTTCAACAACCAGCGGGATTCTTTGATTCCGTACTCCTAGATTTAGAAAATAATAATATGTAACATTTTTACCATTTTATCAATAAAGGTACTTCATATTATATCATATAATTCAGTTGTTTTATTTATTAGATTAATAGCCTTTATAATAATGCCAGTGAATTATAATAGGTATATATAATATATAATAGGTATATATTTAAAAAATGATCATAGCTCACCTGACATGACGCTGCTACATTAGAGTAGTTTTACAGAATTCAGTACGTAGTTGAAACACAGCATGTATGTGTATAAATAATGTTATATATATATATATGTTCAGTAGACATGTATAATGTACTTAACTCTCAAAAGTCGCAATAATACGCACAATTCGTCACAATATCGTTTGTAAAACCGCTCTAAATATCACGGATTTTATAGTCAATTAGTTACGATTTTTTCAGTACTTGGCGATTGTTTGGACTGAAAACAATTATTGGATTTGGGATATACTATGTTTACTCTACCTTGCAAAACCTAAATCGATTTAATCGACTCCGGGTTTTTGGGTCCATACATTTTTGGGCATTATCCTTTAAATATCTTATTTTAAATTAAAGAAAGAAAACAAACGCCAGGTATTTTGTATTGAGAATTAGCAATTTTACATGTAAATGTATAATAGTTATAGCAGGTAATAGCTGGAATGAATGGAAGGTAATGATTTTTTATTATCACCTGCCTAAAATTTGAATGACAGTTCACGACGTCGTATGGGGACGGTGCAAATCGCGCGTGTTATTGAGATTCGTACTGAATATTTACATTTCAACGCCAACATCGGCGCCAACACAAAGGAACGAATATTTTATTAATATTCTTTATTCATGATTCACTTTTAAAAAGTAACAACACGTACTGTCAATTTTATTTATTTCTTAATCTACTCGCAGTTTTAATAACATATTGTACCTACTATATAGGTACATAGTAATACATAACATACTTACATACAACTTTTCTTACAATTAATTTCCATATAATTTTCATATAATAATAATGCTCTTTTTATATAACGGTCATTGGACCTAATTTTCATTAAATCTAATTTTCTAATAATGTAATCTTCAAAAGTTACACACCCTTTAAAGGTCTACACGAAGAAAACTGATTGTGACAGATGGACAAACAAACACGGGAGTTATTCTATAAAAGATTTTTTTCCTTGCATGTATGAAACTTCTAAAACACTCATATGTAACAATTACCAATACATACGGACGACATAGAGAATCCTAGTGTGAGGTGACGGAACCCCCACGTAAAAATAATTATACGAACCTAACCTAACCCATTCCGTTTTGGATTCCGATTTGGATATAGCTTTTTCATTGAGTGGGTTTCGCCCACCGAGCCCCCATTGCGCCTTTAGCGGGGGACTCTGCCTCCCGGCCATCCGAGATGGATGGATCTTTTTCACCAATGTTTAAAATGTTGATTAGTTAGTTTAATTAGGTTTTTATTGTTGATTAGTTTTAAAATTATGTATAAATCAGTGAGACAAGTAAAAATGATTGTTGTTCTTTATTTGACGCTTTCTTTGGAATATTCAGGTAGCATTAAAAAAAAAGGTGAACTAGTTTATTAGAAGCCTTTTCATTTTCCCGTGGCTTAGTTACAAAATCAGAGGTTGGTTTCCGTGGCCAAAAGAAAATCTGTGGCTCGACTTATAATTCCCCTTTAATTAAACATCCAATTAATTTAGATTTGATTCTGCTCACACTAAGCGTTACAGTGCAACATTTTAGTTAAACCATCGCGAACTGGTTAAACAACTCATCTGTTGTGAACATAAATTAAAGATTTTAATGTGTTCAGTAACCCAATTAACCAATTTAAATAGTTTTTTTTCATATTATAGTTTTTTATTTATTGTATTTTTCTGTTATCACATAAAATTCTGAACCTGACTTTAATAGATGAAAAATAAAAAAATCTAATATGGACTTCAAGTCCTGTTTGTAAATATACCAAAACTTATTTAGGATTAAACTTTAGTGATTATAAAAATTTCATACTGGACTAGACCACTTCTGATCATGTCATAAAACCGGCAAATCCTTAGTACCTACTAGCTCTACTTAGTATTCTAGTATTTAGTAGTTATTCCTTGTCCTAATTATTTTTGTAACGTATAAATTGCGTGACAAATGGTAATTACCTACTTATTTGATATTTATGATAATGATGAGTTGCGACAATGGAACAATGAAATTCCCACATTTATGGCCACATATCTAATAGTGATTCTCGGAAAGGAACGTATCTAAGTTTATCTAAACAAAGATTGTCTTGTGACCATTTTTGCGTTACGAGACATTTGCTCAATGTATTATAATTTATCTCGTAAACAGGATATACTTATAATATAACTTATATTCAACGGCTTGAGTCCATTTCAAGGATAAAATAAAGCAAATAAAGCATATTGTCCGAGATGTTTCAAGATCTGTAAATATTAGATAGAGACAACGCAGCACTGCGCGCTTGTAAACATGTTAAACTGAATACACGGCTTGACGTATTTGTTTGGATCCAAAGAAAATAGGATGAATTTTAGCAAAATAAAAGTATAGAAAAAAATTGTGAGACTGTTTTTTAATATGAAATATCTTTGAAGAATAAGATTATTTATTATCCATAACAAACTCGAAGACCGCTCGGCGGCCAGCGATGCGGCCTCACGGCACCACCGGGCACCGCTGCAGCCTGAGAGAAAGGCGCTTTCCAATAGCAATAGACATAAACTTAAGTTCACCAATAGTCAATTACTTAGATGCACGGCAATTACCGAGAAACTACTCTTTCTAAATAGTGAATCATTTAAGTAGTTCTATAGATGGACAAAATATAAAATTAAATGTCATGATTTGATTACGTGCAATAACATTAAACGTTAGCGACTATAAAACAGTTGGATAAAATTACCTATTACCACAATCGCTTCTAGATTTTACTGTGAAGGTTAAAGCAAAAAAGTGTTGTCATTGTACTAGATTGGGAGACCCAAGAAAGACGGTCTATTATCATTGACGACAGAAGTAACGGGTGTCTTACCGGCGGCGGTTCCGACGTGCTGTACACCTCGGATGGTGGGTATTCCGGCTTCATGGTGATCGTAGCCATGGAATCTGGCTGGTGCTCCTTCTCCATCACGAGATACTCTTCACAAAAGTTAGTAACTGAATAAAGTGGCGCGCGCGAGGTTTGACGTTCTAAACAAGAGTGCGCGCAAGTGAGTGGTACCGCGCGATCGGCGTAGGCGCTGCAGTGGTGGGGCCGATCGCGGTCTCATGTCCCATCCAGATGGTGATTGTATTGTTGTGTGACGGATGCTTCGTTCGCTTTGCTATAGACACCTATTTAGTATTCTTTGTTGTTGTTAACTGTTAAAACCTCAATATCCTCTACTCTGAGAAGTAGCTATATTAGGACTGTGCCTCAGTTAGTTATCTTTACCAAATGTACCTTATCCAGTATAGAAATATCACAAGTTAACTAAACTATGATCGTATCTGTCATTTACGTATTAAAAACTTAGGTAGCGAATTCGCTTATTTAATATAGGCTTCGGTCTCCCGAAGACTTTCAATCACAGTGATTATCAAGTATTATCCATTTTACACCTACATTACCTAGTTATGCCCATATTTTAATATGAATTAATTATAATATGAATTCATTAGTTCAAATTCACATTGAAGGTAGATACTCGTAATATAGAAGTATAAAGCATACCAGAACATCAATCCGGAGCGCAGGTCCGCCTCTCTTCAGTTTAAGAAAAATTGCCTGTGATGAGCCGTATTAAATCAAACAAATCAAATAATATATTCAGATATCTCCCTCATCGAGAACATTCATCTATACAATGTAAGTATAACGTAAACATCCAAGATTCGAAGCAATACGCTCATTATAAAACCTACTTTCTCACTGACTGACGAGAATTCGCCGGTACTGTAAACAAATCAAAACACGGAACACACCCATTGATGGCATTGATGTTTCAAATGCTCAAATCATCTTCTAATAAAATATGTTCTTTTGTGAACTGTTTGATCAATCCAAGGATTAATCCTATCTGAATCAGGAAACCTGAACTCCTGAAGACTTAGATAGGTAGGTAAGTAGATACGTAACCCTGGAATTAGCTAACTGAAGCAAAGCAACAACCCATAATTGTCCCACTGCTGGGCTCGGGGTCTCCTCTCACAATGTGAAGGGTGTAGGCCATAGTCTACCACGCTGGCCAAGTGCGGATTGGTAGATTTCACACACCATGGAGAACTCTCCGGTGTGCAGGTTTCCTCACGATGTTTTCCTTCACCGAAGCAAGTGATAATTAATTTGTAATACGCACATAATATTACAAAATTAGAGGTGCGTGCCAGGATTTGAACTCGGGCTCCTGAGTCCGGGAGACCAACGATCTAACACTGATAGCCATCGCTGCTATCAACTGAACTGAAGACTTAACTAAATAAAGTGGTGCAAATAGATAAGCTTCTAGAGTAATTTACCGTCAAAAGCTACCACCACAGTGATGCAACACTTACGAGTACGTTTCGCTTGGTTTCCCTTCCGGTTGTCTGTCAGATTCGCACGGACGGGCCATCATTATGAAAGATTATCCAAAACAGTGCAAGAAATACCGTAACATACAACACAAATCATCAGAAATAAACAATCTTTAACCCATATCATCCCAGTGTTCCAATTTCGGAATGGTTACTATTTAAATTTTTATTGAATTACTTTGAACGAATCCATAATATAAATTTGTTATGTTGGTATTACTAACATTTCTAGCTGTCAGTTGAATTAATTTGAATTTATTTTGCGCCAGTTTTTTCTAGCTAATAAAACAGCTTTTATTTGGAGTTTTTGGTGAAAATTATGGCAAATAAAAAAACGTAAGTAATTATGATATTTTATAATATACATATACCAATTTGGTGTATATATATCCGTTAGGTATTGATTATATTGTGTAATAATATTTTTATATAAAAAAAGTTATAGCTTGTGGGTAGATAAGTCTGAATTTTTTGAACTGTTCCATTATTTGAACAGTAGGAACATACGCACATGTAAAATTAATTCTTTAGGTTCATAATTTATCTCTGTTATTACCTAATTATGATTTTATTGTGTTTACAGCTTGTTGTGAATGAGATAATCTCGCAGTTGGAATAAGATGATGATGTGTTCGCGGCTGATATCTTCTTTACACCTCCTGGTAATGGGCAAAATAGTGCCGAAGATAGTGGTGATGAAGACTTTGCAATTATAAATAATTTGTTAAGACGTCAGTTACTTGCAAAATCTGAATGTTGGGTTACCAGAATGTCTCAGCTTGAGTAAAGGGTAGTAAATGAATTCATTGGGCACGATTCACGAACCAGGTGAAGCACCAATACCTAGCATACCTTCAGTAACGCAATCTTCAACGTCTAACTCTTCGTCGTAAGTGACACAGTAGTAATAAAAAGAGTATCTGATACTATTAGATTGGATGGTAAAGGGCATCTTATTGACAAGCAAAATAAACTCGATTTGGTCTTAGTCATAAAATACAACAATGAAGTGCATAAAATCTAATGTTGCCTTACATAGCAAATGTTCTATTATTTTTCATACAAAATAAACACTAATAATAAAATTTTGATAGTCAATAGTTGTAAGATTCAAAAAAATATGTTATATAACTATGTTTTCACTATAATAAATTAATAAGTTTATAGAATAGTTTTATTTCATAACAAAATCTATAGTCATCTAAAGGTATCTTAGACACATACGTATCATCCTAGTGATCCATTATTGGAACGGTAACAATACTCAAAATCCAAATCCCGCAAATTTTTTTTTTGTATGTAACTATCTTTATACATCTATCAACAATAACTGATCTGATTTTTATCACAGTTCGGCTTGATTTACTATACTTGGGATGATATGGGTTAAGTCAGTTTATCATAGAGCTCTAAATGGTATTGTATAGCTATAGATAAAGCGTTTCAAAGGTGGTCTTTCATCTTTTGATTTTTTATTGGGTAACGTTGTTGGTTTGTTTTGACAGAAATTAATATGGTTTTTAAAAGTTTTAGTTAACATTTCTCACGAAATATGAAGATGTACATGTAGGCTCTTGCACTTCTTTCTGTTTAGACAAGCTTGAACGCACCAGGACGAAACTGTGCACTCTAATAGGCTATTGAAAGAATCCTTTAATAAAAGTCTACTTCGAGGGCGAGTGAATTTCGTATAATTAGCTTAATTTGAAGGCTAAATTTTCAATACCAGTAAATAATAATTGACTTCAACCCATTAATGGCCCACTACTGAGCAGGGGTCTCTCCTCTTGAAGAGGCCTAGACTAGAGCATACTCTACAACGCTGCTCCAATGCGGATTGGTGGAGGGATTAGTGGCCAACCCGAGTGTCGGATGTTTTCATGCCGCCCGAGGGCCTTCGGGCTTGACCAATTTGACAATCCACCCCAATGATATTATATGTGTAAAAGATTGATCCACCCTATCCAAATATACTGATCGCTTAGGTACGCTGTTGCTTAAAGGACCACGCACAAAATGTTCTAAAATGGGAGTACCGTGGATTTTCCTCAAACTTAGGATTTAGGCTCTCTGAACGATGCTGATCAAAAGTTATTATGGGCCCAACTTCATTTAAAGCGATATAAAGGGCCCAGTGGGCTTCGAAGATATGATGTTAAGCCCTATTCTATCTCCCGTCTTAGAGAAAAAAAAGCGACACATAAATAAGAGAATATATATATATAATGTATATATCGGTGAGGCCATGAATCTCCAGTGAAGGTCCAGGGACGGACCTCTTGCCTGATGCAGAGGCTGGCATATAAGATATGTCATGTCATATTAAGATTAGGGAATTGTCAAGAATGTAGAACAGATTATTATTGATCACGTAGTGTTGAAGTACTTTGGAATATTGATGTGAATGTTAGTAGTGATTAAGTACTCTGTGAATGTTAGGAGAACTGGAAATATATCATGGTGCAAAGTAAAAGGAATATCATTTCATAACCAATACCATAGAATACCTCCTTCTGCTACATATATATATATGAGTATATATATATGCATATACATGTATATGTACATATATACATATATATATTGATAAGGGTGAGAGTTTACTCGAGGTTTCGGAATGCGGCCAAACATCAACTGTGGGTAGTATATACATATACCAAAAAAGAGAATAATGATGATGAGCCAATTCAAGGTTATTATTGCACCAGTAAATCTGGGGTAAGAACCCTTGGATGTTGCGCACATGTTGTCAGTATTATTTGGTTTGGTACCTTGGGTATGCTCAACATCGAAAAAACCTCAAGTATCCAACTCGACTTCTTGATAGCCTGAATAATGCAGCTAATAGGCCTCTTCCTTAGGTGGCTGGAGATGGCCGGTGGACCTTAGACACACACACACACACACACACACACACACACACACACACACATTTTAAGAACACCGCTTTATGCCACCTAAGTCAAATGAATGTTCTGACCAGACCTTATCAATATATATAATACATGAGTATGTATGTGTGTGTCATATATATATGAGCATACATATATATATATATATATATATATATATATACAGAATATATATGTATATACATTCTCTTATTTAAGTGTCGCTTTTTTTCTCTAAGACAGTGGGACATAGAATAGGGCTTAACATCGCAACTTCGAAGCCCACTGGGCCCTTTAGATCGCTTTAAATTAAGTTGGGCCCATAAGAACTTTTGATCAGCATCGTTCAGAGAGCCTAAATCCTAAGTTTGAGAAAAATCCACGGTACTCCCATTTTAGAACATTTTGTGCGTGGTCCTTTGTCAATTACTTAGGATAGACTCAAGCCACCAGGCCATGAGCGCTTCTAAATTCTAGTGAATTATAATTAGGTATTATATTTTATATTCGTAATTTTGTACAACCCTGTGTCGTTCAGGACACTGCCTGCAGTTGGGCGTAATGTTGGTAGCATTGAAATAAGTGTCAACGATATTATTATATCCATAAAATAGACGATATATCTTACGAGATAATATAAAACATTACATTTAATATTACATGTTACTTTTTATACTCCTATTTCAATGCTACCAACATTACGCCCAACTGTAAAGAACAATGCCCAAAAATTATTTTTCATTTTTGTTAGCGTCTTAAAATATACCGAAGCAATTCAATTATTTTTTTACGTATTTTAAAATTAATACCTGTACCCGTATTACCCAGCGTAAAATAATTTTATTAAATAAGTGATGAATTGACTATAATAACAATGATGTCAACAATGTCCATTTTCATTCGGGAACTCACTTCGATACATAGCTTGTATCAAGCAAGATATAGGGAGACTTCTAGCCAATATTACAGACAGAATTTCGTTATAAATGTTGGTATGATAAATGTAATGATGTCAAATTTCCATTTCCGGTTGTCAATCAAAAAAAAAAAAAAGAAAATATGTGCAATTCACACGTGGTAGAAGTGAAACTTTCCAAAATTTTGGTTTCAAGATAATGAGATGAAAAAGCAATAAATCGAATCTTCTTCCTTGTTCCTCGCGCCATCTATGAATACAACTTAGCACTTTTTAAAAGATAACCACGAACATAAGAAAAAGAAAACAGTGGTAACTAATGCCATCTCTTAACACAATATGAAGAGTAAAATGAGCAGCTAGCGCCATCTATCTAGCAATAAAACGAATCTTCTATCTTATTCCTCACGCCATCTATGAATACAACTTAGTTTTTTTACTGTCTGTATAATCGGTCGGTCGATCGACAGATATTAAACAACGAAAATGAAATTCTTATTTTTTGTTGATAAATTCTTTGAAAATATTTAAAAGAGCATTTGAAAGCATTTAAAAAAAAAAGAAATACTGAGAGACGCGAACCTGCGCATCAGGTATTGTGTATCTACGTCCTGACCATTGAGCTACGGAGAAGTTAGATTCAACGACGAAATTAGCAGTTATATTATAAGCATGCTTGCCGAGTATATTTCAGTCTCATTCTTTCCTACACATTTTTGTATTTGTGTCTCTTACCTGTCGTTTTTTTCGTTGTATCCGGTTTGAAATCACAACGATTCTAAAGAAGTTTCACTTCAAAAAGTCAGAATAAAATAATGGTTTACCTCTATTAATAATAGTACAGGTTGCAAATATTTGTCGATTCTCGCTTTATAACATGACTTCCAATTTTATATTTCTTTCCTTTTCCATAACCATTACACATTCAATCTAACACGCGCGAAACCACGGGCATCATCTAATATCTAATATTATGTATCCTAATCCATCTTTCTACTTAGGCATAATAATAGTTGCCCTTTAGTTTTAGGTTCTATAAATCTAAATTAATTAATTTAAAATTTCCTTTCAAAACCACTCTACCGTGGGGAAAGTCGCCGGCAAAAGTTAGTTATCAATAATTTTCAGTTTTTAATTTTTTTTCTTTGTATACGCCTGATAGTTTACCTTGCTGCCAAATATCAAGTTTCTAGGTCATCTGGAAGTACCTAGGTTAAGTTTTTTAACGTATCAATAACTGTTTCAGCTACATTTATTATTTTTTGAATTCTATATGTTTAAGCTACGGGACTTTAATAAATGTGCCAGGTTAAATAGGTCTCCAGTTGTGAAAGGGTCAAAAGTAGCTTAAATGGTTCGTGTAATATTATTTTACACACTGAACTATGTAATTATGCGTAATACACTTGAAGACTAGACTGATGGTAATATTATTGGTGGATATAAGATCACTTTGCGCTACGCAGACGATACCACCCTATTTGCGAGCAGTGCTGGTCATAAAAGAGCTACTTTTCAAAATAGAGCCCTTATGCGGAGAATTCGGATTAAAAATCAACTTAGGTATGTATTAGGTATAGTATATACGTACTTGTATGTACTTACGAATAACATGTTTAATTATAAAATATACATAAAAATAATTGCTAATCTTTTATCAGATTTTCCATAATTACATGATTTATAAAGTTATAGTTCAGTTCGCAGAGTTTACGATAACTTATTAAATAAATAAAAGAAATATTATTAGAAAAAATAATAATAAAATAAAATATCTATACAACTTCCCTTTGAATCGAATATTATTCATTGATCCTATTTCTTTTCTAAAACTATTTTTTTCTTCTAAAATAAAAGTAGCCTAAGTTACTCCTTGTTACATCAGCTATCTGCCAGTGAAAGTCTCGTCAAAATCGGTCCAGCCATTTCAGAGCTTAGCCGAAACAAACAGACTGACAAACAGACAGACAAAAATTGTAAAAAATTTGTTTTGGTATATGTACCGTGTATACATTCAAATTCCAAATGCACTTAGTAAAAAGTAGTTATTTTAATATTACAAACAGACACTCCAATTTTATTTATTTGTATAGATAGATTGTGTATTGAGTATATAATCAAGAACGATCCACAGAACTCTAGATTTTTGACATAAAACAAGTACCTATCTACTTTTTTTATAAAAGAGTAATTTATGAAAGGCTACCGAAGAAGCAGACAGGCCACCTTATAATGGTCACCCGCCGCGAGATATGGAAAATATTTTGAAGAACCCTATCGAGTTAGGACATAATTATGGACACACTACAATAATTATAAAGGACAGCCGGCCTGTGATTCGTCGAAAATGGTCATTCAATGTTACGTTATCCGTCTTCAGGTACTTCTACGAAGATTGCAATCCAGTTATACTATATTATCCTTGGTAGCTCTAGACCATAGAGCAATTGACTGACAGTACCATTGATTAATAGGAATTTAGAGACAGTACTGAACTGACATTGACAACTGACAAAGTCAACTGTCATATTTCCGCTCGTTTCGATTTCATTACTTTTCGAGTTCTAATTCTAACCTAACCAATAAAATCACAACTGTTAAGAATTTTTATGAAATCAAACACAATTTACCAGGTATCAAAACACACAAATTGACTACCATGGCAAACTCTGGCAAAGGAACATTTCAACCGGTATTTTCACCATATTATATTGATCTGAATGACTGAATTAAAAGTAAACCTGCAGTGATGAAGCGTTGTAAAATTTAAATATCCTTGCCTTCTTAAATCATATTTTGTTTTAGGAATCGGATGTTCACATTTCCTATGAAGACCAGCAAAAAATCAACAAATTCGCTCGATTAAATGCTAAAGTTGACGACATAAAAGACGAATTGAAAGTAAAACAGAATGACATGAAAAATTTAGAAGAAGCAGTAGAAGAATTGGCGCTAGCTGATGACTCTGAGAAAATACCCTATTTAGTCGGAGAGGTATTTATATGCCAGACCTTAGAGGATACAATGGTAAGCAATATATTAGTTGTTTAAAAAAACATTTTATACATCATAGGTATATTCTGTGTTTATGTGTATAATCTTTTTACAGAAATCTTTAGAAGCGACCAAAGCAAAAAAAGTAAATGAAATCAGTGAATTAGAAGCCAAATGCGAAGAATTAAAAGCAGAGATGGGTGAATTAAAAGCTCATTTATATGGAAAATTTGGAAGCCATATTAACTTAGAGAATGAAGAAAATTAACATCTCTCTTGAAGTCAATGAAACTTCTATCATATTGTTTTCTACTAATGATATTCAGGATAAGCATATGCTGAGGTGTAGGGGCATAGCAGAATGTATTATAATACAGATTCAGCATAATAATGTTATTGGTCGAGGTATTGTTCACAAGCATATTATGCTGCTGTCAAGTTGAAGGCAATGGATACACTCGCATCATAAACTAACTAAAACAAACAGTTTCCAAATTTAAATCAGCTGTTATATTTTGCCACCGTTTGTAAAAACACATCCTTACATGCACAATGCACATGCCTTGCAGTAGTATGTGCAAGGATTACAACAAAATGTAGAGAAAGACGCATATCTGCATCGCAGCTGACATTTCAGTGTGTTTGTTCATACATTACAACATCTATTTTGTACTGGGCTACTAAGTACTATGGCATCTGCATATCAGCATATCGACGGCGGAAAGCGAAAACGTAGTCATCCACAAAAATAGTTCAAAATGTCGTAGTCAACAAAATCTTGGCGAATAATTGTTTGGATGAGATTTGAGTTACAATTATATTATATTTAGAAAAAATAACAAGCCTAATATCCAAAAATCGTGAGTTTAAGTTAAAAAACACGCTAGTTATTTTTTTTTTTTAAAAAGTGTAAAAGGTTTTTGGCTCTGATGAACATGTGGATGACTACGTTTTCGCTTTCCGCCGTCGATATGCTTAACTTAATATCATAACATGCAGGAATATATTGCTACTTTGCTGTTTTTGTCTGTGGTACTGTGCTGTCTCAAGTATAGTACTCATACATATATTTATTCATTTATGTTAAATACTGTAATAACACTAATTGCATGATCTACTAAAAAAAAACACATTTTAAGATGTAATAAATGTATTCTATAGGAACATAATTAAAATTTCGAAAAGTTGCCACCACAATAAAATACTAGTACAGTCGAACCTGGATAAGCGAGAATCCAAGGGACCCGAATGTTATTCTCGCTCGTAGAGGTTTCTCACTAAAGCAGTTTGTCACTTACGAAGGTTTGGGAGTAGTTACTCTCATTTATAGAGGTTAACAAAAGTCGAGAAACATGGTGCTAGAGCGTTAAGAAATAATAAGTATACATTTTGTTTTTAAATACATATTTTATTTATTCGAAGAAATCAGTTATTTTTTTCTGTTTGTCCTTCTTACAATTATGAATCTGTTTTTCAATTTCATAAAGTTTATTAGAAATTGAGGGATCAATTTCACAATACTCAAAAATAACTATGGAGTGTTTCTATTGCACTTAAGGCATCTTTTCTTGGAATAGGCTGTTTTTCTAAATGTTGAACAAAACCAAATGTTGAAGATAATCAGATAGGGACAAGCGCACATGTGCAGCCGCTTTGTAATTCCATCAAAAACAATGACGCTTTGGCTTTCTTTGTTTACAAACAAGGATACCTATGGGTTTATTGAAATATTATTGTAAGTAAATAGTCTCGCTTACAGAGGTCTTAAGTAAAAAACTGTCAGTTACAGAGGTCTAGATGTGAAAAATGACTCTCTCTAAAAGAGGTTTCCACACTGTCACTCATAGAGGTATTCGGGATAAAAATGACGGGACCTGACCAATATTGTCGCTTATAGAGTTTTCTCACTTATCCAGTTTTCGCTTATCCAGGTTCGACTGTATTTAAATACCTTGATATATGAATGATTATTTTTTATTAATGATTATTTATTATTGTGAAGCACAGTGTAAACTCTTTATAGCAATACTGCCACTCTCTATTATGAAGAATTATGTTCATACTTAGACTAACTATTTATTATCCTATTGTTGTTTATGTTATCGTATCAAATTACAAAAAACTGAGGCTCCAAAACATCTTGCTTTTTTATTCTTTAATGCCTTGACCACTATTTGTTTTGGAAGTGATGGTCTGGAACCAAACACATACCTATTGTATTTAAGTATCAATCGTAAACCTACTTTGAAACTGTTCACATTAAAAATTATTGTGGATTTGGTTGTTTTCTCTTTTTACTCCATATAAAAATAACTATTATAGTATAATGATAAAACATGCTAGGTCCCTTGAGTTTTGTAATAAAGAGTTTGCACTGTACTTATTATGCTAAATGTATTATACAGTTACGATTATTTCATGTTACACCTATGAAATTAATATCAAGTAGAATCTGGCTACTGAAATAGATTATTATAGTACTTAGTAAAATACAATAATACATGTTCAAAATTAAATATCCCATTATACCAATGTATAGTATTGAATTCACTGCCCAGTTCAACAAAACAACAATTCAGAAGTAAAACTTGATATTAAATAAAACTACTAATACTGTCTCACAATTTTTCAACAGCACAAGAATATGATTTTGTAATGTTGACATTATATACTAAAAATGTATACAAATTTACAATTTAAAAATAATTTACAGAATCAGGTTCAAGACATATTTCACCACGTCCACTTTGCATTCAATGTATACATTTTTTAAGTAATAATAGCTAATTATTATAATAACAATTAAATTAAAGTTTAAAGCTGCTTAAATCGAAAAAATCTGACAACAATAAGTACATTTTGCAAGACAACTTATGAAGTGCCCACATTACATAGCCCAGATTTAGCCAACAGAACTTAATATACATAAAAATGTTTATACAATTTTGTAACAGGCACCTATGTATGAATAAATAATAATTTTATTGAAATAAAATACAAGAAAAAGCTACTTTTGTATGTTGTCATTTCAATAGTAAAAGCTAAACAAACTAAAATTAATTTCAATAAATACTTTGCTAAGCAATAATACACTTTTACTTAATAATAGATATTTATATACATATATAACCATTTAGTTATCACAATTACTTGACTAACAGTGAAATTTAAGGAATGTGTTCCACACATAGCATCTTAATTTGCTAAATAATACCGAGTTATCACAAAAACAAATACATCATCTCATCTCTAGTGAAGAATGGCTACCTTTTTTTGGTATTGGACAGATTTTGTAAAGGCTGCTCTTCATTGGAGTACACCTATGCTTTCTCCAACTGCATCAAAAGTAAGAAGATGAACAGAAGGCTCTAATTATATTTGTATTGAGTGTTGTTTTTACAATAATTAACCATAAAATTAAGATATTATCTTTGTCAAAGCTAAAAATAACTCCAAAAATAAAAATAATGTAATAGAAAATGTAACAATTGAAATTAATATTAATATACTCCACAATTTCAAACTAAAACCTTGTTTTTTTTTAAAAAAAATCATACCTTGAAAAATGGCAGAATAAGCATATTTACTTTGAGTAAACAATCATAATACTAAATATTTGTGCCATAATATAGGTATACATATTGCAATAATATTTTCTATTAAAATATAATTTGTACTACATTATTTATACTCCTCGTTGTAAACTGGTGCGTGAGTTTGACAGCGAGCTTTGCTGTAAGCTTTCGTCCTCGTCTGTCTCATGTTCATTTGATATCCTGATTGCCTGGTACCATTGGTTTGTCAGATCCGTCATTTGGCTCTTGCAATCCTTCAATTCCTGTCGATACAAATATGTTGAGAGCTATCCATTTTAAAAAACACATATTTATTTGACTAACTCTGACCCTATTAGACTGCTGATAGTCCTCCAGCAGTCCATCGCACATAATTCTACTGGGACTCATTAAGAAGAATTAATCAAATTTTAAAACGTCTAAATTTTAACAGCTATAAGTATACACATACCTGGTGCGTGAATCGTCTGGTGAAGAAAGGAGTTAAATATTTTAAGTCGAGACGAACAAAACCTCGTAACCGCGTTGCATGGGAGTAATTTACCTAAAACAAAGGAAATATATAAGTGCTTATGCTAACAAAAAATGTAAACGGCTTCTGAAATCTAAATTATAATAAATTTTAAATAAATAACATCACACAGCCCACACTAAAACTTATGTTGTAAAAAGACAAGGAAATGAGATAATAAACAAACATTTGATACATAATCTAATACAGCCCAGCCGAGAATCGAACGCCATTCTCGGCGTGCAGCGTCATTTCTAACTGGGCACCAGGTTTATTATAAAGTCTGAATGTTATTACCCAACTGCCAGGAAGAGTTGTTTTTCGCGCGTATTTATGTATGCACTATGCATGTACATAATAATACATATAATACTTTAATTACCTCATAACTTCCAAATCGCTAGACTGATTTATATACTTAAGATATCGTTGGATTCGTCTTGATAACCCAAGTGTTCTTAGATAATTGAAATTAAAAGAAACAAATATGGTGGCTGTGAGATGCCATTGTTTAAAGTTGAAGTATCAAAAAATAAAAATAAATCGATTAATGCAATATGGGTATCAAATTAAAGAACTCATTATAAGGATTCAAAAAGGTATATCATGATAGCTTTTTTGGTAGCAGACGGGTTTTTATATATTACCTCCAGCTCTTCTTCTGTGATTTCCGACAAATGTTCTGAATCGATGGCTTGTCCCCATTCCTTTGTCTTAGATAAGCTCACTTCTTTTTGTTTCCTCTGTGATCGCGAACGTTTTACTTTCTTGTTAGCCTGTAAAAATACTTTACTTACTGAAATATGTCAAACAAGATTTTGGTGGGTACTTACAAATTTAGCTGTTAACAAAGATAAAGAGTGAAACAAAATAGGTATATAATGCAAATTGAAAATCAAAGTTAATAAATTTCTTACAATTTACTTGTTAGTCAATTTTATTTAGCTTGTTGAATAAAATTACAAAATTTAACAAATCTTACCCGTAAAAATTTAAGTAATGGCATTGTTGAGCCTCCAAAGAACAGTGTTGTAAACAGCACAATAATTAGTGTTGTCGTAATAATAACATGTCGAGTTTCGTCAGAAAAGTCCAAATGGAGCGACAGAGCATAAGATATCGCGCCACGTAATCCTGTAAAATTATTTTCACAATACAAAGTTATCCAATTACAATGCATTAATTACATAAATCGTTGTGTTTTAATGTCTTTGATATCTTCAAGAAATAGCCAAACCAACATTAAATAAGTGACACATTTCTACACTTTTTTCAATATTTTCTGTCTCACATAAACATCTGCCACATGTACAAATAATCCAGGATCCCTTGGCAATCTGGGTCACCAACTAGGATACAAAACTTACCACTGAACCACATTATGAACATCATTTTCTTTGTTATTTTGTGCTCGCGGAATTTATTGCAAAGAAGAGCCAGTGGGAAAATATTTGCAGCTCTCCCAAGTAGGCAAAGCACTATGCTCCACACGACCAGTGCTGGCTCCACGCGATGTCTGAAACTTTAATTGAACCATAATATTAGCATTAATGAATACTGAATTAGTACAGACACCTGCAAAGAAAAGTAACCCCTCTGTCTATTAAAACTGTTTAAACAGATGGGTTACTTTTCTCTGCAGGTGACCGTACTGGCTGACATTTTATTTCTTAACTATAGATTATGTTGCTTGTCATGTTGAATGATGAATTTTAAGGCCAGAACATTTGGTAGAAGATACTTTTTCTTCTTTGGCGGGTAAACTCCTCAGTGCAGACAATAAAGGATTGTACTGGTATTCTTAAATAATATATTTAAATAACTACTTCATGTTTACATGATAAGATGGAACAATTCCTTCTGATAAGATCATCATGATACAAGTTTTTAAATTAAAAAATCATGTATATCATGTCATGATTCTGCCTGTTACTTATCGTAATACAATACTTCCATAAAAATCCTATATTATCTCAACACATAAGTATGCTGTTGGGAGCACTCGACTTTACAAGGAAAGTCCTGTCTCAAGTCTCAGAAAAATTCCTTTAATGCTCTATTCCTATAATGTTATTGATAGAGTTAGTGATCACTGATCAGCTAAGTGTTCTTATATTGCCTGAATACCTCTGACATAAAATGAGACTGACTGTCGGAGATTGCAAATTGCCCCAACTGCCCCAAACTGGCATATTCAAATCAATTTTATGAGTCATAAAGGGATTTTGTTTAAATAAATCTAAGAATTAGGTAATAAACAAATCTCAATACCTGAAAATCGCTAGACCGAGGTAAGCAAAAACACAAGTTTCAGCTATAAAGGCCAAGGTCCTCATAGTCTGTTGCATAGTTACTTGAGTCACAGTAGATAAGTTGAAATGAGTGTAATGGGACATAACAATTCCACAAAATAGTATTGCCATAATTCCTGTAATAAATATAAAAAAACAAATCAATAAAATTTTAAGTAAATTCCATGTCTTTAGAATGTTTTTAAATACTGATTTTTATCAATTTCATTGCTGAAAACAAGATAAAAAGTAAAAATATTGTGTTATGTAAAAGTTATCACTTAATTGATATCTGCTATAACATGCATTAAATAGTTTTTAACAATATATCAATATCAACCTATAAGCAAATATTAAACACAGGTCTTAATTTGCATATTATATTGATATTTCTATTAAACATATGTTATGTATTGTGTTCCACAAAACTCACCTGACAAGTGAATGCCTTCAGCAAGGACGTATGGAGCATAAGTAAATACCAACATCATACCAAATTCAAGAGAAGGGTTTTTTCTTAAGTCAACATGTTTAAGCAAAAGAGCACTGATAAGTGCAAATAAAACTCCAATGCCAGCAGAAGCAAAGAACATTAACCAGAACCTATTTATGGCAGACAAGATTGCTTCAGTTGTGGACATAACAGGATCATTTGAGTCTAACACAGCTGTAGTGAGAACGATAGCTACCGCGTCATTCAGTATACTCTCTCCAAACACTAACATGTTCAACACAGGGTCTACATCCAGAGCATGGAAAATGGCTACAGTAGCAACAGGATCTACAGCTGATATCAGGGAACCAAAGGCAAATGACTCAACAAAACTCAATTTATAAACCACCTGAGCTAAACCCAGCAAGTATATTCCAGCACCGATAACAAATGCAGAAATTGCTGTGCCAACTATTGCAAACAATAATATGGATCCAATATTTTGAAAAAAGTTACCTTTGTGAAGATTATACCCAGATTCAAAAATTATAGGAGGCAAAAGAACTAAAAAGAAAGCAGTTGGTGAAAAAGCTTCTTCCTTCCTCCAGTTAGCTATATTCCTTATCGACATTAGGTTTATTATCATCCCTATCAATGCCCCCAGAAAAACAATTACCACACTTTCTGGGAGGTATGAAAAACCTGTTTGCAACATAAGATGTATTAATAAAATACCAAGAGCCAAGATGCACAGTACAAAGAATATTGCCATAGAACTGTTGTGTTCATCTTCAGCTGAACTTTTTCCTGGGAGAGGAGCTGAATCAGATGGATTTGGTTCAGAAATATTTGGAGTGGCTGACGATGATGACACATTCACTTGAACAACTGACAAAATAGAAGTATTAGAAGGACCTATCTCGTACAATATGTTAGGAGTTTCAGTGGAACTTGTCGAAGATGATGAATTAATATGTTCGAGTTCTGGACTTTTCTCACTGGAGGCAGCTACATTTTGATTATTGGTATCCCTTCTTGACCTTACATGATTTACATCATATAATTTATCATCACTATTTTGAGTCAACCTTTCTTCCAGTTTATTTATTTCGCAATTTCCAATGGAAACACCAAAACACATAAAGGCGATCCATAATAAAGTTGCCTTGTAGCTGTTCATTTTAGTTTCCCATTTGCTGTTGTTACACGTTATTGTTGACCTGTAATAAATTTTAGTGACAACTGAATAGCCTTTTTATTTCTAGAATATTCTTAAAACTTAATTTATTTCACATCAGTTCTGGTTTTGATAAATTACTCAACTTACTATAACACAATCGTCGCAATCACCACAGTCCACCAGTGACAAGTGACACCACTTTGAAGTTTGACTTTGATTTGATAAGATTTGACAGTTGACAATAGACTTAAAAAGTGACGTAGGTACACGGGCTACAGATAAATAAAAATTAATATTATGAAATTAAAAAATTCGAGACTATAACGAGTTGAATAAAATAAATTGCCTAGTCACTCTTTTATTTAATTGTAAAATAAAAACTATGTGCATTACATGTTACATTGTCTTTTATATATTTTCATCTGAAGTCAATAATCCATAATATTGTTACCTATTAGGAAACTAACACCATGATAAAAATATCAATGATCAACATTGAAGTACTATTACTTCGTATAGAACAGACACCCCGAACATTGAGTCGGGTGAATGCATTGCGGCCAGGGTGGCTCACTTCACTTCATTCACTCACTCGATTGTAACTCACCTGTGCTCATTGCGGCCGCATGCCAAAATTGTTTAGTAACAAACTGAAAAAATGCCGTCTTGCGTGATGAGAACCTGTCACAATTGCACGTAAAAAAAAACAAAAAAGAAAATGGTATTACTTATCATCAGTAAGAAAACAAAATATTAACTTAAATCAACTAAAACGAATTTATTTCAATTATTGTGGAATGTTCCCGCCATTTTTGAATGAAATGCAAATAAATTGACTTGAATCAATTCAAGTCAGTTCAGGTCAGTCAATTGAATTGAATTGAAAAAATCATGAGGCGGGCTTACATACTTGGCAGCCCTAAGCGTGTTAATGGACAAATAAATAAGCCCGATAAGAATGACAATAGTACCTACTCTTTGGTAAATAATAAATTATGTGTATTACATTACTCAGTGAATTCAATTAAACATTAAATCAAACATTTGGAACAGCTAAAGATTTAGAGTCGTTGACTTTTTGTCGTGGTTCGGCAAGTGTCTTATACAAAGTTACTCTATGGCAAGTGTGTAAATCGCCTTTTAGAGTTTGAAAAAAGAACGGTCATCGCGGTTTCGGGACACACATTTTGTTCGAGATGTCTGTTCTATGTCATTATAATTCAATGATGATTAACAAGTTTTATTCCAATTTCCCCACCGCTGGGGAGTCTCCAAATTTAATTACCCTATTTCAATGCTACTAACATTACGCCTAAGTGCAGATTTAGTTATTAGCAATGATATTATATGTATAAAAGAGGTAGATGGGTTACTAGCGCGCCGACGGCGAAGAGCGAAAGAGTAGTCAATTGACCACGCTTGCTCGCATTACTCGCAGTCGCTCTCTCAATACTCTGTGGATACGCACGCTTTTATTTTTGTCAGAAGTGCTGGAGATTTGACATACAGCGTTAAAATGCCTTCGTGTGTTATGCGTAAATGCACTAATTACTTACGTAAAAAAAATAAAATTCATGGAATAACATACCACAAGTAAGGAATCATGATTTATTGCATTTTATTTCATTTCAATAATTCTCTAACAAAATAAGTATTGCGGCATGACAGCGCGCCAGCTTGGCGCCAGCCGAACGTAAGGTACTTGTGACGCGAGCGACAAACACTAGCTGTCTTTTTCACTATTATGGTTTTAGTAATGCTATCCCTTTTACATAATTTAACAAGCGCTGATTGGTGTACCGAAACAAACAATAAACGTGTGTGTTTTCGGAACAGATTTTTGTTATGATTTGTAAGGGCATAACGTATCTCTAATAAACATCATTGGTTATTAGAGCACTGGTAGGTATATCAAAGTCCAATGATTACGCTGCAAGTAATTACTGTATTAAATGCAGTTTACATAGCCTGCTCTGGCTGCCTGGGTTGCTACTGAGCACGGGTCTACTACCTAGAGCTACATGGGTTAGTGGCCATGGGCGCCATGGCCAACCTAAGTGTCGGAAGTTTTCATGCCGCCCGAGTGCCTCCGAAATGGCTTAACGACTATTATTTTACAATAACAACCGGCTCCGGAGCTTTACGTGTCCTCCGAAACACAGAAACGCTACCGCGCCCGCTTAGGATCGATACAAGCTGGGTTATGAGGCTTTACGCGCCTCTCCTAAACACTAGTCGAAGACCTTACCAATACCATCGATCGTGCGGCGTACCACGGTGCCACCCGTCGGTATGCCCGGCGAAACACAGAAGTGCCGCCGGGTCACCGCGATATGGTCAATATCAATGATGTTTAAATAAATATAGATACGTTATGCCCTTACAAATCAACCGAAAAATCTGTATTTATCGCACTGGTGTCAAAACTACATCGCTATCTCTTTCTTCACCTGAATATGAGTTCCCAATTGGGAACTTTTTGAGTCATCACAACGCGCGCGCTTATGACATATCTGCCTCTTTTTAATATATAATATCATCGGTCAATATAGTATGTGGGAACTATTATATTAGATACGTATCATCAGGAGTACACTAACTTCTACCTATGTACCTTCTTCTAACTACGTGGTACATTCACACCACAACAGCTTATAACTTTGTTTAAAGCACAGGTTCGGCCTTGTGTAGAGTACTGATGTCACCTTTGGGCTGCTGCTGCCAAATGCTACCTGTCAGGATTGAATTTAATGGAGAGGCGTATTAAAAGGTTCATTGATAACCATAAATTGGTTGAGATGGAGTGTGCGCAGGTATTAGGTACATTTAATTCCTCCATCCCCTTTCTATCATCCAACGTCCCGACACTATCTACTATCCATCCCTTCGTCGTTAACATCCGTCCTGTACGGACGACGCGCTTCGCTTCATCATTTATTATGCGTACTGCGAGTGTTTCCGCTCGATTATAGTGTAGGTACGAGTAAGTGTCTTCAAGGCGAGAGTGAATAGGCTTTTACTAAGTTCGTCTTACCACCTAAGACTACATCATCAGCTATTTCCATAAAAAAAGATAAATAGATACAAGAAATAATAGGTACAACAATCTTGGTGGTGTGTTTCAATGGTTTTCATGACACTTGTGGTCAAGTCTCATGAAAAATAAGAGCCTTACGTGTGATTAAATAAATTTATTTCATATTATTCTTAGAAACTGCATTGTTTGGTAAAATAATTTATTGCAGAATATCATTGCACACTATGTTCAGTTTCCATAAGATGGGTTTAGGTGAGTTTTTTAATGAGTGAGTGCATCAACAATTTCCACTTAGTTACTGAGTGATTAATATTTCATTTTAATATGAAACTGCGATCTAGATGTCTATATTTGTTGACGGCACATGATATCCTTATTATAATTTATTTGATAGCTGGCAAAGTTCGTTCTATAAATGCTCTCATGTCTTTAAGTTCTGCTTCGGACGAGCTGTGAGTTAATCCTTGATATGTCGAAAATTCAATATTCTTCATGAAGGTCTTAAGAAATGAGGCAGTCATCTGGCCCCATTTAAACGGCACTACGGGATCGCAGTCACCGTGAGCTTGGAATATCTGAAATAAAAAAGATAAAAGTTTAGTTAAGCAACAAACTTAAGTGGATCATGCTTTCGTTTTAGATGGCAATGTTTCGGTGGTGAAATCGGTTTTACTGATGTCCACGAACGTCATCGACCACTTACCGCCACGTGATCAGGGTTCAAAAAACACGATACCTTTATAAATGTTCAACAGGTATAGTGAATTATAAAGTCAATTTCGTATTCCTGCCCTCACATCCTGTTGAGACATACTAGGTTAAAAACAAAACTACCTAAATACAAATGCATGGGCTCTTAGGGCTCTTACACAAAAACACGATACGACGTCGCAACATATTATTTTTTGCTATATTGCTATACGTGTATATTATTTTTTGCTATATTTTATATTGTCTGCGTAGAAGCAATGGTGTATACCTAGTATTGAACTACTTCATGGGGTTAAAAGTAGTGACTGAGTTGTCAGTTTATTTGTTTTAGATTCACAACACAAAAATTACCAAGTTAAATACTAGCGTTCACCACTCACCATCGTCACATCACCAAAGAAAGAAGCGGGTGGACTTAACCCGCACGTCAATTAGCGCCACATTTTTGTTCCTTCGAGCCGGATAATAATGGGCTCTTGTGGAATCGCATGCTATATGTATAAAAAAGTTCGATAAATTATACATACCGGGAGATCAGTAGGACACTTGACTGCATCTGGAAAGTGAGCGTGTCTTGGAAGCCAACATGAAAGAGACATCACTCCCGCTAGGGGCGCTGGATACGTCAAAGCAGCATGCAGTGCCAATGCACCTCCTTGAGAAAATCCACCCAGCAAAACGCGATTGGCTGGGATGCCTGCCTAAAATATGAAAGAAATATATATAAATAAACATTCATGCACTCACACCCCACTACAACTTTTGGGTATTTGCAAACTTCTTAGTGCTTGAGCACGTTGAACGCGCGGGCGTGGCGGCGGGTGCGGGCGCGGTAGACGTTACATATACCTCACGTGCGTTTTGTACGTAAACACTTGGTCATATGTTTGATATTTCGTAATCGCGCCCGCCACCACGCCCGCGTGTCAACGTGTTCAAGCACTTAGAATCTGATAATAAGCACATTTAGACAAAAGTAGGACTGACAACATCCAGGGGAGGGAGGGCTGTGAGAGTGTAATTTTCAGGTACTTTACTTTTACATTATTGTTAGTAAAAATAAGGATAACAGATTAATCGTAAATTGTTAAAAATTTAAACAAGTACATACAATGTGAGTTAGAAACACTTTAACTAAAACATAGCATAGAACACTCTCGATTAAGTCACCTTTCGGCCAAAAAAATAACTAGATCAAAATCGATTCATCAATGGAGCTACAATGCCACAGACAGACATACAGATACACAGACACGTCAAACTTATAACACCCCCTGTTTTCGTTGGGGATTAAAAAAAGAATATGTTAATAATGTGATTATTACTATGCAAATAAAATAGACTTCCACAAACAACTTTTCCACTCATCAAGTCAGTTATATAAAATAAGTTTGTATTCAGTCTTAAGTTTTGTTTATAAAGGATGTGCAGAGGAGTTTCTTTCGCCGTTTCTTCTCCTCTAAATAAGGCACCATTCCGTAACGGTGGTAGATTGAAAAGATTTGACATTCATAATGTGTATTGATAACTACATGAAATAAATGATTTGACTTGGAATTTGAAGCAACTAAGTTGTGTTAGTTATTTTCTGAACCATGATAGAAATTGCAACAAATTAATTATTATTTAACAAAATATAATTCATATGAAAATCCTATTTATATTCAATGAATTTTAGAGCTTTGTATTTCAACCTAATTATGCATTAGCATCCATGAATAATCAAAGTTCAATATGGCACCAGTCTCAATACAATACTCTAATATATAAATATGTATATGTTATACAGTTTGTATAATAATGAGAATGAATAAAACATAATATATTTACTCATGAAATTGTCAATTCTCAATAGAGGCAATTATAAATTCTAATATATTAAAAATATCAATTTCAAATTAATTTTTAATGCACATACTGAATTAATAACGCTTTAACAATGATATTTAAAAAAATAGATACCGAAAGGAGCAACAACACACACGAGTTTATCTTTTGTTCCAATCACACAACACGAAGGCATTTTAACATTGTATGTCAAATCTCAAGTACTTCTACAACAACAAAACAAAAGCGTGCGTATTGTCTTGTATTGACAGAGGGACTACGAGCAGACGAGGTCAATTGACTGCTCTTACGATCTTCATCTTCGGCGCGCTAGTGACATAATTATCTACCTCTTTTTTACTTATAATATCATTGCACTTTAACAATAAATTAATAACGCTTCACACTCATAGGGGCTATGTTTCTCTGTGTCGTGGTTGCTATAGATAACACACAGAGACAAGAAAACTCACACCCAGACCGAGAACAGAAATTCAAACTCATCATTCAAATTTCCGCCTTGTTGGTTAACAAACCCAGGACCCTTGGCGCGGCGATCCGTATCGCCTAACAATCAAAGAATGTACTTTGTTGTTACTTTTAACTTTTATAGTTTTGGTGGGTTTAACAAATCAGAGACCAATAAATTCCCTCTCCCTCTCTGGAACAATTCCATCATACATGATTTTTGCGTAACTTAGACAGTTTACGCAGCGCACGCAACTAAAGCTCTCAAAAAGGAATAATTTTTACCGTTTTTGCAACATTTTCCATTGATTCTTCGCTCCTATTGGTCGCAGCGTGATGTTATAAAGCCTAAAGCCTTCCTTGATAAATGAACTACCCAACACAAAAAAAAACTTTTTTCAATACAAACCAGTAGTTCCTGAGATTAGCGCGTTCAACCAAACAAATTCTTCAGCTTTATAATATTATAAGATAAGATAGATAAGATATACAGATAAATAATAGTCACAATAAATCACCAGTAAGCTAGACAAATATTAACAGCAGGAGATACACTTTGGACATTCACAATAAATTTTTACTTTACATAAAAAAATACTATCAAATTGTCTTCATAGTTTTTAAGACTATATTTACAGATATTTATGAGGCAAAAAAAGAGTTTACAAAGCTCTCCAAATAATCTTAATATATATAAATTACGTGTCACGTTGTTTGTCCGCGATGGACTCCTAGACTACTTAACCGATTTTAATCAAATTTGCACACCGTGTGCAGTTTGATCCAACTTGAAAGATAGGATAGCTTACAGGTTAGGCGATATGAAGTTCGCCGAGACAGCTAGTTATCTATAGTTTTCTGTGATGTCTTCACATACCTGTGTATAAAAAGTCAAGCATCTACATCAGCTGCACCTAATATGACTTTTAATTAAGCCATACTGCTCAGTCATTTACATTATTATTTAGAAGATCAGTAAGGATTTTTTTGAATGTTGAAATAATTTTACCACTGTTTCGTTAAAAAGTCTATTTATCTTTTAACACATGTAATATAATCAAACGAGATGCCATTAGTTCTGGAAAATACCCAGAACTACACAAGTCTTAAAAATCACAGCTGTGCTATATCAACGGTCCTTACGTACTAACCCCTAACTACAAATTACAAATTCAACAGGAGAGTGTTTCAGTTTCAAATGTAAAATTACTGAATTACCACTGCTGTTGTTTTACGTTGGAAACTTCACTTAATTTTGTAGTTATGGGAAATATCATGTACATATTTTAAAGTTCAGTTTGCCAATTATTACTTATTTTTATTAAACTGAACGATAGTTTAGGGTGCCCTGAAAGGTTACGATAACAAAAAATGCAAATCACGTATCTACCACTTACGGGATTGTACGTAGGGACCATCGATATGAAAGTCTATTTCCTATATGATGAACTTCAGTAATTCTTATACTAATTCTTTGAGGGGCAAGATATTATGGTTCCATCAACTTGGTCATGAATAAAGTAATAAACAATATCTTACAATATCAAGAGGTAATAAAACAAAAGTACCACGCACCTTAGTAGTGTTATTGCAACTGATAACTTACTTTAACTTCATCCGCGATCATTTCGTGAACGAGGCTAGTCGCCCTCATTATGCCCTCTTCATCTTCGGGCGCAGTAGCATCCAAAGTCCGCAGATCAAACCACGAGGGCATCCGGAAGCCTGCATTAAGGGTCACTGGCATAGTAGAAGCCGTAGGACATATCACTTTTACATGAGGGCCTCGAATCGCGGCGATTGTGCTCGCCCAGCCATGTCTACACACAAATTAATGATTAACACTTCTTGATTCTTCTAGGAAATATATAATATTTATATAAATAAAAAGCATACTAACCCGGTGTCACCGAGCCCATGTAAAAAAATAAGCTGAAAAAAAATCACATTGAAAAATGTTTAAAAACTTTAATTAAAGAGACTCAGCACCTAATTTATTATAAATATAACTTACAGATGCTGTTTGTTTTGCTGTAGCAGCAATAATTACTGGATTCGGTTCCATTACTATATATTAAAAAATCAATACAATCACTGCTTTGCGGTCTGCCCTTCCTCCTTCTCCATAGAAGCACAGACTAATGAAAATAGAATTAATGTTATGTTAGGTACTCTATGAACGAATGACATTGACAGAACAGAATGCAATATTAATGAGCAATATTGAACACACAGACCATATAGTGCGTTTCCAAGAACTTTATAACAGGACCCCAACCTTCGAAGAGGTATCTGAAAATGGACTTGGCTCTCATTTTATATTTTTGTTTTTATTGACTTTGCCGATTAGACGCATATTCTTCTCATTTAATTGGTATGAATTAGTATTCATACTCAGAGGTACGCAAAGGTCGGTATAGCTGTGGATAACTGGCAATAAAATATAAATATGACAATAGCTATACAATCAAATAAAAACGATTCGTCATTATATCAAGCAATGTTGTTATTTTTAATAACGCCGTCATTTGACATATACAAATATATTAATATCGTACCATATCATCTTGACCCGTGGCTATCAATTTATTCGAACCATGAGTACAAACGACGTGCAGACGAAAAACAAAGTGGACGTACTATCAAAAGTAAATATGTCTCAAAGTACGGCAGTTCCCTCGAAACATAAAGTTACCAAGACTATCGTCACGTCACCACACATTTACAAACCCGTCGGACCCTACAGGTTTCTTTTTTATTATTATTATATTACCACAGTACCTATACTTACTTTACAGTGTCCTTACTGCATTGTCGCATTTTTACTATGATACGGGTACTTACGATAAATATTTTGTACGCCGATATTTCGTCCCAGTTGCATGTCGTGGTCATACAGTCGAGGTCACGGCTAAAACGGTTTCAGTATGTCCACGATGAGATAATATGTTTTAATCATGTAGTATCTTCTAAAATAGGAAGTTTGAATTTGACTTTCACTCTATTCACATTAAAATTATTACTTATGTAGCTACCTACATAACTTTGCACTCATATTTATACCGATTTCCACATAAAAATTATTATCTTATTTTACAAGATTTTAAATACGTATCAATTTATCTAAAATACCATGGTGATCGTTTGTCTTGTATTTTTTACCCCCAACAGGTGTTCTATACTTACGTTAAATTAATTCACTTTTTTTTTAATTTTCAGTTATCTTAATAAACTAAAATACTACATAAAATTGTCCCAGAGAGATATTTGTACCTAACTTGCTCAGATCAGTAAAATACTCTTTTATTGATCTCAGCCACCATAACGATATCTATATCTTTACCGTGTACGCAGCTAACTTGACAAAAATTTTAAGTTTGTGCAGATGAATCGTTGCCAAAACAAAGTCCTACTCCTTTTGAATTTTGATAAAGTGTAAAATAGTCAATAAATGGATAGGTACTAACAGTAATTAACACTACAAGATTTAATTTTTTTTTAGCCAAGCCATTTTAACAGACAAGACCCTGTATGTATCGGGGGTGCTAGGATTGGACCCCAAGGCGCAGTTAGTATGCGGAGGTGCAGAGGCACAAACGCGACAGGTTCTAGAAAATCTCAAACATGTTCTCGAAGCCGGTGGCTCGTCGCTAGAAGCAGTCGTCAAAACTACTATCCTTTTGAATAATATGGATGACTTCCAAGTTGTTAATCAAGTCTACGCGGAATGTAAGTACCTAAAATACTACCTCGAATAATAATGTAACTAGATGTCACAGAGGTCGACGGGACCCCTAAAGTCTCAAAAAGCAGGGGACCTTGGTTCGCAGGCCGAAAAAATCCATAAAACTCAAATGGAAGGGAAGTTAGATTAGGTTTGGTTAGCTGTTTATAATATAAACTTTATATCCACACGCAAAAAAGGAACCCCGCTAAGCGGGGTTTAGTCGGCATCAGTTACACAGTCGCTGACTTTGGGATACTAAAGCTTTCCCTATATGTTATACAGGATGTACCTACTCTAAAACACTGACATCCTCTCTAATAAATTTTTCAGTCTTCAGTCTATAGAATTTTTCAATCTATATTTTGGATTAGATCATTTATTAGGATTCCGAAGTAAAATCAGAACCCTTATAGTTTCATCATGTCCGTCCGTCTGTCTGTCTACCTTTCCGTCTGTCTGTCTGTCCGTCTGTCTGTTTGTCTATCTGTCCGCCTTTCTGAAGCAAAGCGCCGAGACTCTTAGTGCTACAAAGCTGTAATTTGGCGTGGATATACATATTTATTAAAACTCCAAAATCTTAGAATGAAATATTGGAAAACATTTTTTTCAAGGTGCCTCCTCTACAGGTAACGTGAGGATGAATTATTTGTGCGGGTTATCGTTAAAAAGGTCTTTCAAAAATATTATGGGTCTTCTAAGAATATTTTTAGAATTAGGGGTCAGTTTGCGAAATTTTTGGCTTTAAAGTGCTAATTTTGGTTAGAGTCCAGTGTTTCCCTCCCTGCCGACTAAACGGTGGGAGATGGACAAGTGAAAAAAATCTCAAAAATAGTTTATAATATGGTGAACTTACAAGGAAAACTTTCACGGCTATGTTGGAATAAGTAGTTAATGATTAATTCGATAAACTTATTACTTCGGAACATTACATTATGATGCCTGACACGCACTTGCCCGGTGTTTAATTTTAGACTTCATCTGCAGTGCTGCAAAAGTTTAAATTTTAATTTGAATCCTATATTAATTTTAAAATTAACATTGTTGATAATTTTATTGTACGTATAATGAATACGGATAGGCCTACGATGTATCATTTAATTGACTCTTAAATGTTCAATATTTTCAGATTTCCCGAAAGATTGTCCGGCGCGGGCCACGTACCAAGTAGCAAAGCTGCCTCTCGGCGCCGCTGTGGAGATAGAAGCCATCGCTCTCAGCGGAGACCTCGTGGTTGCTGAAGCGGGACCTTGTCCTTGTGCACGGATTTAATTTTTTACAGACTTTTGGTTACAGAGAATATTATTAACGATGAATTTATGGAAATTTTAATGAATTTTAATTTGCTACTTGTAAAAGTTATTAGCATTACATTTTCTTTCATTTCTTTGTACACGCATTAACTGTACCTATGGAATGGTTTTATTTGAGTATTTCATTATTTGAGTTAACTTTTTTAAAGATTTTTTTTTACTTAGGTAGAGCCAAAGATGAACTAAATACAGATACGTTATGCCCTTACAAATCGACCGAAAAATCTGTTCCGACCGAGCTACAACACACACACGTTTATCTTTTGTTTCCCTCCACCAATCACTCGTACATTGGCAAATTATGTAAAAAGGATGGCATTACTAAAACCATAATAGTGAAAAAGACAGCTAGCGCGTCAATCTATATACGCTACGGTCTTTATCGCTCTCGCGTCAAAACTAGATCGCTATCTCTTTCTTCATCTGAATATGGCGTCTTTGCATGAGTTATTAGATTGTTTAGAAAAATAATTGAAATAGACTAAATAATCTAAGTATCTTAGCGTACTCACGCATGGTATGAGATTCCTTGTGTTTTGTTGACCTTGGAGTCATAATTGGTGCACTTTCTAAACACACAGGATGGCATTTTGTTATATTTTCATAACCACGTATTAACCTACGATGCGCCACGCTCGTGATTGCGCTCGACGTAGACTAATCACAAAAGTTCCCAATTGGGAACTTTTTCAATCATCACAACGCGCGCGCTTATGACCTATCTGCCTCTTTTTAATATATAATATCATTGGGTAGAGCTATCTACTATTATGATACAATTTAATTATTAGGAATTTTTTTTTATGTGTAAGATTAAGATTGAAGATTCTAAAACGAGTATAAATTATTATGTATCTCTACTAAATAAGTAACTCACATTGATGTAATACAGTAGGTACATACAACATAGCGCGGAACACCTATTGTTCTTCAATATTTACGTACCTACGAATTAATGCGTACTTACCTACACTGCATCGTACATACATAGTGGATATTAACGTCAGTCAGTATTGCGTGTGCGTTCTATTCACAAAGAGCCCTTATGAGAAAGTAAAACCCTTAAACACAAATAGGACACATTTATTAAAACTATTAAGTTATAGAAAAAAAGAAAATGTGTGCAATTCACACGTGGTAGAAGTGAAACTTTCCAAAATTTTGGTTTCAAGATAATGATATGAAAAAGCAATAAATCAAAGTCAAAGTCAAAGTCAAAATATTTTATTCATATAGGTATCACTGATACACTTATGCACGTCATTTTTTGGCTTTTCGGAAGGTGCTTTATCGTGGAGGAGAAGAAAAGCCTAAAGAAACTCCTCAGCACATCTTTTAAAAAATATTACAAAAAAAAGATAATAATACAAAAGTATTTACTATTCTGAGCGGAACTGGTTGCAGAGCTGGTCATTTCCATGCGTCTTTGTCATTTAAATACTCGTCTACACTATAATATCCCTTGCCTAACAATTGTGTCTTTACACGTTTTTTGAAAGTTTCTATTGGCAAGTCACGTATTAATTTTGGGATTTTATTATAAAAATGTATACCAAGCCCTATGAAAGATCGCTGCACTTTACTTAGGCGGAACGAAGGCGTAACTTATTGATGCATTCTTTTCGTATGGCGATTATTAATATCAAAATTTTGTTTATACGCGTTTATATTCTTCCGTATAAAAACTACATTGTTAAAGATATACTGGGAAGCTACTGTAAGTATACCTATTTCCTTGAACTTTTCACGCAAAGATTCCCGAGACCTAAGTTTATAAATAGCCCTAACTGCCCGTTTCTGGAGTATGAAAATTTGTTTTATATTGGCTGCTTTGCCCCACAGCAAGATGGCATAAGACATAAGTCATCCTAGCAGTTTCGACGTCTGTATACTGCCTTATTTTCCTAACAGCAAAAGCAGCCCTACCGAGTTTTGTCGCGAGATTTGTTATATGTGGGCCCCATTGAAGTTTACTATCTAAGGTCACCCCTAAAAAGACCGTCGATTCCTCCATATGCAATGTTTCGTTATTTAGTTTAAGAGATTTGCTGACTTTTTTAACATTAGGTAGCACAAACTCTATACATTTCGTTTTTTTTGCATTTAATAGTAAATTATTGATAGTGAACCAACGCGATACATGCGAAAGAGCACTATTTACGTCGTCGAAATTTACTTTATTCCTTTCACACTTAAATATTAGTGATGTATCATCAGCAAATAGTACAATATCCGCTTGGTTCTTTACATAATGTGGTAAATCGTTAATGTATACCAGAAAAAGAAACGGACCCAAGATCGAGCCCTGCGGTACACCCATCACAGCCGGTGACCCCGATGACTTAATATCGTTTATGCTGACTTTTTGTATTCTAATACTCAAATAAGACGCGATCAAGCTAAGGGCCTTGTTTTTATACCATAGTGGCCAAGTTTAAACAGCAATGTTTCGTGCTCAACACAATCAAATGCCTTAGATAAGTCACAAAATACTCCTATGGCATTATGTGACGCCTCCCATGCTTCAAATATATGCTTTAATAGCCTAGCCCCGGCATCGGTTGTACTACGGCCTTTAGTGAAACCGTATTGCTCAGGATGTAATAATTTATTAGTGTTGAAATGGGTTAGCATTTGATTCAATATTATCTTTTCGAAAATTTTACTAAGGGTTGGTAAAACAGAAACTGGTCTATAGTTATTAAGATCAGTTTTTTCACCTGTTTTAAAAAGTGGAATGATTTTGCTGCATTTCATAAGATCTGGAAAGATACCTAGATCTATACATTTATTAAAAACTACGACCAAATATGGAGCTATAATACCTATAATATGCTGTATTATTTTCACCGAGATGCCCCACAAATCACCCGTATTCTTTACCTTCAGAGACTGAAAGGCCTTAATTAAGTCTCTAGCGGTTATATGTTGAAATTCAAATAAAATATTACATTCATTAATATGATTTTTTAATATAGAAAGTGCTTCCGTCGGTGAAGAAGCTAGTGAACTGGTTAATGTTATAGGAATATTACGGAAGTGATTTTCAAATTCGCTTGCCACGTCTTTATCAGCACTGATTATATTATTATTAATCAATAATTCGTAATTGAAATCACAGGACTTTGCGTTACCGTTCTCACTGTTAATTATATTCCAAGTGGTTTTTATCTTGTTATCCGAATTAATAATTTTGTTCTTTATGTACATTGATTTCGCCTGAATACAAACAATTTTAAATATTTTAGAATAATTTCTCACGTGCTCCTGGAAAGTTGGAGAAAAATTGTATTGTTTCTCGGCGTAAAGGTCATACATCCTGTTCCTACTTTTATAAATACCTACAGTAGCCCAATCACTAAATTTACTATTTTTAGCTAGATCTACATACTTAAACTTGAATATTTTATTAAATTCGTTATTTATGTTATTAGACAATGTGTTATATAGTTTTATTGGATCTCTTTGTTGTAATGTTAACTGCGTTTGCATTTCCGAGTGGATTTTTTCTTTAAAAGTTGAAATCTTATTTTTAGTTATTGGTCTACATTTTATTATTTGTTTTTTCTTAGTGATTGAATTATACAACGAAATTTTTTGTCCGCAGTGGTCTGACTTCAACTTACTGAATATCTCTTTATTTAAAATCTCACAATTGCAAAAGATATTATCTAAACAAGTAGCTGTAGTTTCAGTTATTCTGGTTGGCTCATTGAATAATGGATTTAAATTAAAGCATTTAAACAAACTTAGTAGCCTAGTAGCCATAGTACTATCTGATAAAATGTCTACGTTGAAGTCGCCACATATCACTAATCCTTTTCTAGAAACACATAACCGTTTAAGTACATCCTCCAATGTATCTTCAAAAATAGTAAAATCACCAGAGGGGGGTCGATACGCGCAAACTATAACAAACCGCTCCAGTTCCACACAGGCCAGTTCAATAGTGCGCTCAATAGAAAGACTAACAATGTCTTTACGATCTTTACAAGACATATTGTTGTGCACTAATATTAGTGATCCACCATGAATTGCAGTCTCTCTACAGAATGCACTTGACAATTTATAATTACCTATACTGACAAGATTTTGAGTGCTTGGTAACCAATGTTCCGTTATACATAAAACATGACATGTATATTACAGTATTTTATAAATAATTCTATTTCTAATCGAATCTTAAAGCATTAAATCGAAGCGCCATCTATGAATACAACTTAGCACTTTTTAAAAATCTATCTAGCAATAAAACGAATGTTCTATCTTACTCCTCACGCCATCTATGAATACAACTTAGCATTTTTACTGTCTGTATAATCGGCTGGTCGATCTACAGAATGAAAGAATGAAATTCTTATTTTTTGTTGATAAATTCTTTGAAAATATTTAAAAGAGCATTTGAAAGTATTTAAAAACAGTAAAAAATAAAACTAAAAAAAATAAAACTAAAAAAAAATAAAACTAAAAAAAAAAAAATATTCTGAGACGCGAACCTGCGCATCATCATGGCATCAGCATTGTGTGTCTACGTCCTGACCATTGGGCTACGGACAACTTAAATTGAAATACGAAATTAGCGGTTATATTATCTTACCTGTCGTTTTTCCGTTGCATCCGGTTTCAAATCACTAACGGTTCTAAAGAAGTTTCACTTCAATAAAATCTTCAAAAGCATTTTTTTCTCCGCTACAGGTAGTGGGGATATTTTTGGGTCTATCCCACTGAACTAGTTGAGTTGTTCCGTGATGGAACAACTGGTCCTGTTTAGTACATCTGAGTCCCACTTGTCCCGTTGCTGGGCAGAAATGCATAGAAAATAATTTGTTCCATTCCATTCCATCCCATTGTATTATAATATAATTCATGGCTGTAGCATATGTGATAAATTTAAATTATCACGGCTATACCTACGAGTATTTAATAAGCTTAAGTAGTTAACGAGTAACAATCGACGAACAACGACGATTACAACTACAGAACCCTACATTGCGCGTGGCCCAGTGAACGAATATACTACTGGAATAAGCCTCTCAGTACTATGAAACGTTAAATATCAGCACCAAAACTCACACAAATACGAAGTATACATACACAAACCACTCACTACGGTATAAAAATTCTCTATTTGAACTTTTGTCAAGCAGTTGTGCAGCCATGCGAAATCGCCAAACGGGATTGGTTCTCGGCATGACCCGAACACGGCAATTGGTTCGCGCGTCAGTACACTGTCTCATGCGTTGTCGCAATGTCAGTCAGGTCGTCAGTTCCGTGGATGTTGATATGTTTGAGGGAACCAATCATAATAAAATAACAATAAAATTGTCCAATATAATAAAATAATAATATTAACAAATTTTTTCTCTTATTGCAAAATGAATTATTTGTTTTACAATATTAAAAAAATAAGATAGTTATAAGGATTGCCGACAGAAGTGAAAACTCAATATATGGATAAACTTCCTATTAGCCCATACGCCCGATTGATCTAAATTTTGGTATACCAATGTATTTCGACGAACTGATAACGAATATCATGCAAACTACGCATAATTATGCAGAACGAATTTCGCATTTTTCTGCCAAACCACTGGCTCCTCAAGAAAAATGTATTGAAAATAAAATGTCAATTCCCGCCTCTGCTCAGTTATTCACTGTTATAAAAAACGCGATTTCTTACTGTTACTGCCTTTACTACGTGGAGGTACTCCCAGCTTAGGTAACTATAAATTTTAAGATAATTTTCGCATCAGGTAAAGGTTATCACGCTGAATTACTTTAATTTCGACATTTCTGGAGCGTGTAGTTCAAAAACGGTTGCAGATATAGAAAAAGTGTACAGAATTAAAGTTATAGAGAATTTTATAAGCTTTCATTTCATCCTAGAACATTTTTCGCTACAACGCACCGTTTTTGAGATATTGGCGAAAAACCTAAAATTGAGACCTTTGTAACCCCCCCCCTCCCTCCGGCTCACCTCTTAGACGCGGGGACTTTTAGTATGTTATCCCCCTAAGCACCCTGAATAAGTTTCTGAAGAAATCGCTTAGGTTCCCACTCACGCACTCTACAACTACTTTATTGACTGTACTATAACTACATTATGCATAATCACATCCTTAAGAAAGATAAATAAATTTTTGTAGTTTTAGATTTCGTTATACTTACACGTGAAATGTGATTCCATGATCCTTGGAACCTTTGGAACGATGATCTGTATGATTTCTGCACCATTTCACAACACATGAAGGCATTTTGAAACCCAATTTTTATATAAATCTTGTTTATGACACAACAACCGTCCGAACGAGTGACACCAAACTGACTAAGTCACGGTTTTGCCGAGTTTATAAGCCCCGCCTACCGCGGTTGACTTTTCGTGGCGCTATTTTTAGGCGTTAAAGATGCTTCCATGTACATATTAGTTCATTGGCGTGGCCTGATACGCAATTGGCCGGTTTTTATTTTCGATTTCATGTCCTAAGGCACTGTCTATTTCGCCTCAGGGATAATCTGTTATTTAGGAGGGTGGTAGCTAAACAGACTGGTATCCCGTAAGTAGTGCATCAACCATAGGCATAGGGGGCAGCTAGCTTGACTTACCAAATGTACGAGTAAAAATTTACCTCAGTAAAAGTGTCAGTAGCGTAAAGGGGCAAAAATTCCGAAATTTTAAACAAAAGTCAAAATCTTGTAAACGGTGACACTTCCACTAAACTGAATTGTATCTATAAAGCTACCAACACGAGGCTGCAATCCCAAATCAAAAAAATAGAAAAATATAAACTTTAAAAAACCAATTGAGCGGACTTGAAAAAGAAGGAAAATTACAATAAAAAATGAAAAATTGAAATGAATGAAGTTTGTGATAGCTTTGATAGATTATCCCTAAACAATATGTTTATTTAATAATCATAAAATTAAAAATTTTGAAAACACCTAGGTAGGTAGGTACGCCAGATGTACAAACAAAAAAAAACAAAAAAGCATGAAATACCTACCGTATCATCAAATCTCAATTTTGTGATAAATATAGCACCAATCCGGAAGTACATCCCTTTATAAGCAAGAATAAATAACGAAAATTCTGTTTTCTAATTTATCCATACGAAATTCCAAAATGAAGATAGTCCAACAAGTAACTGCTTATTTTTGTTGCAGTAAAATTCATTATTATTGTTTCACTCTACGTTGCCTACCTATAAATAGTAAACTCCCAAAAGAAAGTGACCTTTACAAAAATCAGTTAATATTTGCTAGGTTATGACAAATACTTAGGCACGATCTTAGAAAGATAACGCACGCAAGCGAGGGCGATTATCGTGTACTATAAAAATACACAAGAGGTCGAAAAACTTATTCCGGCACCCAGCCAGATATACGATAATGACGACGACGCGACGGTATCAACAATACATAATTATATTAAGTAATTGCAATTACCAGTATTTAATATAATATTATTAAATTAAATACTGGTAATTGCAATCGCACCACTTTTATTTTATTGGAAAACTTACTACTTACTTCGGAGTTCGGAACGCTACATTATTGCATGAAGCAAATATAGAGCTACATTGCGCGTGGCTTGACACGCACTTCCCAGGTTTTTATTTGGCTTCATTAATGGCCCACTACTGGGCACGGGTCTCTCCTATTGAGGAGGCCTAGAGCATACTCTACCACGCTGTTCCAGAGTGCTGTTCCTGTGCGGATTGGTGGAGGGGTTAGTGGCCAACCCGAGTGTCGGAAGTTTTCAAACCGCCCGAGGGCCTCCGACATGGCTTAACGATTGTTATCTTATGATAACAATTGGGACCGATGGCTTTACGTACCCTCCGAAGCACGAAAACGCTCAAGAATTTTTTGCAACTAACGGTCACCCATCCAACTACCGACCGTGCTCGCTGTTGCTTAACTTTGTCGATCACTTAGGATTGACGCAAGACGCAAGCCGCCGGGCTATGAGCGTTTCAGGTTTTTATTTACTATCAAAAATATTTATTTTTGCAAATGCTTGAAAACGGGAATTGGGTGCGTGCTGCTTAGATATTTAGCGGTATTGGGGCGGGGCGGCTTAAAATACTAACCCCAATTCCATGCCAGATGGGTGTCTTAAGAGGCAACTAAATCCGGCCCGCTGGTAGTAGAGTGCCTCGGAGGGATCATATTGGTAATTATACAATAATTATTTCTCCGTGTGGACCGCCTGGATAGCTACCGCCATAGAACATTTACTAATTAAGTATTAAATGTTCTGTGGCTACATCCTCTTGTTAGATTCAGCCGCCAAACAACTCGTGTTCGTGCTGGGGGCTTGAGATCCAGTTCTTTCTCTCTTTTTTTTCTCTCTATCTTGGCCAGCAACGCATCAGTGATGCCTTTGGTATCGCCGATGTCCATGGGCGACGATAGCCACTTATCACCAGGTCGATCGGAGTCTTGGGAGCAACGTAAGTACATCGGCAACCTATTGGTGCATCACCAGTGGCATCCACCGCCCATGCACCACCAAAAGCATCCTTTTGGTGTCCATGTCCATGGGCGACGCTGACGGTGGCCACTTACAAGGTGGATCGATCAGCTTGTTTGTCGGCTCATTACATAAAAAAAAACAGAAAGTTACTTAAATTTGCATAATAACATAGTGGACAAATAAAAGGCTTAAATAATTATTGTAATTTCTAGTGGAGCAGGTATAAAATAATTTAAAAATACTGAATTGTTCAGTCTAATTTACGTCCCATTGTTTGTGCTTTAAAGCTTGCTTAGTACAAAATATGTTAATGGGCAACCTTAACCTTGAAACGACGCATTTGCTATTTTTACTAGCTTTTGCATAATTGTTCTCCTTTTTACCAACATGTTTCATGTCCACAAAAAGAATTTATGCAAAGTAGCGTTCATGAAAAGAAAATCCTTCTAACTAAAGAGTAATTGCGTCAATGTGGAGGAATGCTTTACACGGGCTTCATTTGAAAAACGCGACGGGGGTGCGAGGTCAGTAGAGTGGGCTCCCTCCTTCCATAATAGGTGTGTACGATACGATCTCTTGAGACGGTAAACGCGCATTCGGCTAACGTAACGGCTAGTCGAGCGGCATTGTTGTTGCCGGCTGCTCGGCTGGCCAGGGGTCGGTCAGCTCCACACCACCACGCATGGCCCACGCCGTTCGCGCCTGCTAGCTCCTAACTCCCAGCTCCTACCAACATGGGCTGCACCAGCAGCGCTGCAAACATGCCAGAAACACAATCGAGCACAACAGGTACGTAAATCATTTCAAACCTCATTGTTTGAAGCGTCTATTAGATGTTCTGTTTTATTTTTAGCGGGAAAATTTATTCTAATTGTAATTTGTTTCATCTGCGGAATTAGGCTTAATAGGCGTGCTTTTGTTAGTTTATAGCCCTCGCAAAAATGTACGCCTGCGGTTTTATGTTTCTTACTCAAGGGTCAGAGTGTACATTACATTTACCTTTGACCTTCTAGGTTTTAATTGATTTTTAGTGCTTACTTATTTAAAACTTCTCTTAATCTGATAAAGGAGGGAAAACAAACGTCAGCGGATTTATGCCGCAGTTATCGTAACGGTTAATCGAATAATAAAAGAATTAAAACTCAAGCACTCATAAGGCGCGGGCCACACAGAAAAGACGCAAGACACGGACCCGTCGCAGTCGCGGCGCCCGTTTAATCTACTTTCATACAAAATGTATGCAGCCGTCGCGACGTAAAACATACAGAAAAGACGGGACGCCCGATACGACGTTTTCTCGTCGGCGCCCTATTGGAAAACATACAGAAAGGACAGGACGTGGGCCTGCGTAGGCGCCAGCGGGGGAGCGGAAAGGACGCGGAGAGCAGGTTTCTTAAAACGTAGTGATTAAGTACTCTGTGGCCGGGAAAAGCCCAGTGTGCGCCGGCCGTCACGCCCGTTCCTTGTCTTTTCTATATGTTTTAAAAAGTCGTGACGGCGCCCTGTCTGCGATGGGTCCGAGCCCCGTCTTCGTCTTACGTCTTTTCTGTGTGGCCGGCGCCTGATATTTATAATTATAGTTCGCATAAGAATATAGCAAAGGATTCTATTTTAGAAACTGTGAATAATAATTGATTTAATTCGTTCAATTTTGCATGGAATTAACATCACCATGCAATGGTATAAGATACAGTTGAGTAAGCTGATCGGTTATTTTTCATGTAGGTACCTACCACCTACTACAACTTCAGGTTACTTACAGTTTACAGGTTAAAAACCTTAATTATAACTTAGTTAAGTAAGTATTTTTTAATTTAGGTTGTTATGTTTCCACTTTCCTCGTTTATTTACATTTGGGATCAAGCTGTAATCATGGTTTGGCGTGACTGGAGTGAGGATACGCTAGGGAATATTATTTAATGCCTTTTATTTAATATAATTCTTCTCTCTTTGATGATTGATTCTCAAGCGTCACATAAAAGACTGTTTGGGTAATAATATTTGAATCTAAATTTGAATCTAATAATGGTGCCTCTAGTGGGAATCAAAGTCCCAACAGTTTTCAGCCCATTCTAGTTAGATTATAATAAAATAAAGGATGTAAAAGATATACATACATAGCGAATTTCCCAATATATTTAAAAAAAATATGTAACCAGCCGATAAACAAGCTGACGATCCTGTCGGTATGAGGCCACCGTCGCTGATCAAGAAAGAAGAGAGGGGGAAAACACAGAACTGTCTCACAGTCCCAAGCTCCCAGACGGCAGAGCGATTGTTTAACGGGGAGGCAGAGCTACTAAATAGCCAGGCATGCTTCATACAATGATAATAATACTAGTACCTAATACTTAATACTAATAATAATATATTTAACTTTGTTAATACCCTAGGTCCTTATATAAAGACTACCAAGAGGGCCGGCTTCTGTCGCCTCTTATGTAAATAGGTATACCGGCATGGAATGACATTTGTAAATAATATAAGTAGATAGCTAACTATGGTGGTACCTACAATGAGTAGTATATTCGTTCATATTCGTTATATTTTCCTACTTTTAATAATTAGTCTTATAATAATAATTAGTCTTATTGTTTTCGCCAAATTGAACTGTGTTACTATTTTTAGATAATACGGAGAATAATATAACACGTGAAGATTCCAAGGAGCCAATTAAGGAAAATGACATTATTTACTCTAACACTAAGGAGTTAGACAAAAGACAAACACAAGTGCTTCCTGAATGTGAAATTAAAAATAATCAAATGCAAATAGCTAGTGAAGATAACAATAAATCTATTGGGAACAACTTCAATATGGAAAATGAAGGTAATTTTATTAACTAATTATTTTTTAATCTGAATATACTAAGTTACCTCTCAAAGGTAACTAGTTTATGCAGATTCTGGAAAGCCAAGTAATATGTCTAAGGTAGGAAATGGGCATTTGCCTGTGTAATTAAAACATCAAATACGGGCACTGAGTGGCACCGACTCACATTAGCTTCGCACTGGATTAAGATCAACATTCCCTTATATAGCTGTAGCAATTAAGTTGTAAGCAGCAACGACAGTACCCTCTAGGCTGACAATGGGGATCGGTGACAAACTGTACACCTTCCTTTACACATCCTTCCTAACAGTGCCAGATTTATATTTTTTATCAGTGTAGGCCATTTATTTCCGCCGCCCCATTTACCTTTCTAAAATAATAATTTTCCGTTCATAGTAAGGAAGGCACTGAATTAGTCACTAAGAAAGAGCGTAAAAAAAACAAGAATTACAAGTTTTTACGGCAATTTTTAATAGCAAAATCATCTATAATATCATCTTCTGAAATCTGCCGCCCCTAGGACACTGCCGCCCCTAGGCCGCGGGCCGCGGCCTATACGGCCTATTGACAAATCCGGGACTGCTTCCTAACCATCCTTTCTCTTGGAGCACCCTCAACGGAGCCAGGAAAAATTCGAATGTTAAAGTTATTTAACCAGTAGGTTCACTGACTAATGACACCTTATTCTTCTACATAGAATGTCTCGCAACGCATTAAAACTAATAACCGAATCGCCACTCGAGATTAAAGACGCACCTAATTTTCACAGGCACTGGTGACCATCATTAGTAGGTGATTGATCATCTTTTGCTTTCCCGATAATATAAAACCTGTTCTATCAATGAAAATTAGCAAATATGTGCACTTAATTAAATTCATCACAGGGTCATCTGTCAATCTGAACTTTGAAGTTCATTAAATGTCCCACTTCTGAGCTGGGATATCCCCTCTCAGTATTATATTTTATAAAATAATGCGAACGGGGTTCGAACCCGAACTCCTATGTTCGCAGGATATCATCGTTCAAACCTTAAAAGAAGCTTAAAAGACTATCTCTGCTCATGCTTAAAAAATAAAACCTAACCTACTTTACTTACGTACTACTTATTTATTATTTACCCAATATTATCCATATTTACAATAATTTATTACTTTAACAGTGTTTTGTAAATAAACCATGTAGGTACTGCATGTAACTGACATAGTAGTGTTTGCTGATCTCAGAAGACATAATAAATAAGTTTTTAATAATGTTTACCTGATATCCCACTTTCTTACATTGTTTCACGAATAATTTACCTTTCCATTTTATCACAGTTCCGATCGCGTCTATGACACATAACACACGTCAGCAGTTCACTACACGTGCGGGTACTTTCTGAAAGCGAATGTTTATGAAATCATCTACATCTGCATCATATCTCTTTGTATGTCGCTTAGTATGTCGCTTGTATGTCGCATTAGGCTTGGTATGTCGAGTCGTTTACACCTAATGAGGATTAGGTGTAGGTACATAAAGACAACTAGTTACATAAAACAATATTAACATACTTACCTATTAATCATTTTACATAATTTATTCTGCGCTAAATCTTGATTTTGATCAACAATTACTAGATAACGCGGAAGGTAATTGCGCAGAAAATAGGATAGGTACCTAGCAAACGTATAACGTCACACTCTTTTTTACATTATTAAAACGTGATAGGTACGTGTACGTGAACGTGGATTTTTACGTGAAAAGTTACGTGCATAATTACCTGATTAAATTCATTTGTTTGGGTGAAGGAAAACAACTTATGCCGTGAGAAAATTTGCACACCAGAGGTCTTCATAATTTAATTTTAAGTGTGTCTGAAATCTATCTGCTATCGTTATTTTCACAAACCCGAACGAGACTACACCTCTCTTAATAATTTAATGAAACAAATTATACCTTCCCAGCAAAATTTATATTGTTTATACATATTGCAGATACTCAAGATATCACACCGACGAAAAATCATGGTGATAATGATAATGTGATCGAGTCTTCACCTCTAAATGATAATTTTGTATCTCTAAAAGTAGTAGTAGAAAAAGTTATATCAGAACATACCGACGAACATGAACAGATATCTAATGTAATAGAATCACGAAATGAAGCGGAATTAGATAGGCAAATTGAGGAAATTATTGCGGAGTCTAATGCTAGTGAAGGTGCTGAACATGAACATAAGTGAGTATGATAAGTATATTAATTTGAATGAAGATAATGCTTGAAACAGGAAGCCTCAAGCAAGCCTCAATTAATTCTTTACTGCGCGCGGGACTTTGTGACACAATCGGTTAACCTTTCGGTCGTTTGGTCAGGGGTTTCAAAATGCAAACCAATAAATCATAGAAGTTATATTAAAGTACCCAAAACTGAGTTCTCCGTGCGAGACTCACAATAATTATTTTCTTCATTTTTCTTTACCTTTTTTTGCTTCCAGTTTTCGGGATACGCAGTTCTTTTCCTTGCTTTATCGCGTTACTGTGTCGCGAACTGATTGGTTTTATCCCACCTCAAAAATACCTCAACGGGTCTAAAAAAGATTTCACTTCAAAAACTGAGTAGATATACCTAATACCACCTAATACCTAATTCATTTTCTTTTTATTTTTACCCACAGTGAGGACGAAGCCAAAGACTCGCCTAGTCCAACGCAGTCAGAAGACAGTCGGGCGACGCGATGGGAAGCGTTGGCAGACATCGCTGCCGAATTGCCGCCTTCTCTGGCTGTTGATCCACTAACGGGACAAATTTATTCTCTTACTAAATAAATGTTATTTATTATCAACCTTTTTTTTTAATTAAACAGTTTCTTTGGTATTACCTATATCTATCACAACTTCAGTACCTATCATTCACAGATTGGCACCTCCCTATTTATTAGAAGCAATGATATTGGTAAAATGTATTTGATTAGAAGTAATGCCTAAACCGCAATGCAAGGGAAAGCACCCATCCTGTCACAAGACTTGTGAAACGGAAGTATCGGAACATAGGAAAATGCGCCAGTACGAACTGAAGGAACGGAGAGGGTTAAAGAAAATATAAAACCGGCCACGCCCAATATAGGGTTCCAATACTATTAGCTATTTTAACCTAGCCATGATAGGTTTCCTTTAAAATTTATTTATTAAGCTACCGTCCTGAATTTTTGCACATGTCCAACTTTTTCCATTTTGGCAAGGGAGGGGAGGCACTTGACTAAACAAAATTAGTCCATATTGATGAAAACGCCTTCAAAAAAGTAACAATTGATAAATAAACAAACACATAGATTAAATAAACACACATGTTCACAACGTCCTAATAAAATTCAGTTTCATAAAATATGTATAAAGAACGTGGCACAAGGAAGACCTAAAGACAAACATTCATCTATCACTTACTTACCTAATGTCCGTTTTCAATAATCTATCTGTCCATTATCTCTGAATAGCTTAGTAGATAATACAATGGCTTTAACCCATGGTCCACTACTGGGCACGGGTCTCTCCTCTTGAGGAGGCCTAGAGGATACTCCACCACGCTGCTCCAGTGCGAATTGGTGGAGGATTTAGTGGCCAACCAGAGTGTCGGAAGTTTTCAAGCCGTCCGAGGGCTTCCGACATGGCCTAACGACTTATGATAACAACCGGGACCGACGGCTTTACATGCCCTCCGAAGCACGGAAACCGGAAACGCTCAACAATTCTTGCCACTAGCGGTCACCCATCCAACTACCGTCCGCTGTTGCTTAATTTTGTCGATCACGCAAGCCGCCGGGCTGTGAGCGCTTCAAGATAATACAATACAATAATGTCATGATTCTTTACAGTTGCTAGGGAACTGATTCGAGGATATGATTTGAAACTTATAATAATATCATCGCGGACACGGAACATTTTAAATGCAAAGGGTAATGATTTGTGCTTGGTAATACCGATATTTAGAGTTAGACCCAGTTACATGCATCGTGGTCACGGCGCAGCGGCGAGCCCTCGCTGGACGGAGATGTCGCGGCAGTCGGCAGTGGACAGATAGAATATAATATATAGCATTATTGAGAATGGCCACAAATGTCTGCAAAGGCCGGGAATCAAATAGGGAACATCCTTCAGACAACATGAACTGCAAGGAATTTGAAATAAGAACCTGTCGAACGCTCGGCACAACCACATCAAACTCCGTGTCTCGGGTGGAAAAACATAAAGACTACACACAACCAAGAATCCTATTAATAATATAAATGTGAAAGTTTGTGAAGATGTTTGGATGTTTGTTCCTCAATCACGCCACAACTACTTAACCGATTTGGTTGTTTGTAATGGAGATAGCCTATACCTTGGATTAACATAATATATAGGCTACTTTTTATCTTGGCAAAGTTCAGGGTTCCCGCGGGATTTGTGAAAAATCGATATCCACGCACGCGAAGCGACGGGATCATCTAATAACTAATAGTAAAAAATCGATATCCACGCGCGCGAAGCCACGGGCATCATCTAATATTATGTATCCGAATCGAATCCATCATTCTACTCATAGGTGCACTTTATATTTATGTGGATCTACGAGTATAAATCTAAATTAATTACATAATTAAATATTTCTTTTCGTAATATAATTTTATATTAAAAAAATATTAAGGTTTTTAAATAAAGCTTATTATGAGAAAATATCACTGATAATAATTGAACAAGCATCATTTATTTTTATCCTTAATATCCCATACATAAATAAAAAATAGAAAAGGCAAAAAGGCCACATCAGCGACAAACTAATACTATAAAGTTTATAAATAATATTAGTAAATAAAAAAATACTCATATTTACATTTATTATAATTATTTAATTACAGTTATCATAAACCATTTTTCACTTTTACCATTGCTACACCATTGTCATTTTCTGTACCACCAAATATTACAACGCACAAGGATGACTCTTTCATACTGTCCCATATTGTTTTAACCCATCCATCTATTGTTTGCATTTGAGTAAATTCAGTTTCATTATTTACCTCTAGTTTTAAATGTGCCATTACAAAATTGTATTCATTAACTGCATTCTTAGCAGTTGAAATAACTTCTTCAACGCTATCAACTGTACTTAATTTGACTTTCTTAGTTTTAATTTTTTTCAATTGTGTACTTAAACTTTCTTTAGCTTGACTCAAGTATGTGTGGTAGTCGCCAGTAATATCATCACACCCAATCACTAGAGAAGTTTTCTTCTGCTCTATAACATGATTAAATATTGACACAGTATATTGTGGCTTAGTTTTTAATTTAGCAGCTACATTCTGTTTGTATTTCTCTCTATTAGTGTGCACTGCATCTCCAAATTCAATATTTTTGGTAAGTTTTAACTGAACTAATTTTAATGATGCCAGAGAATCTTCAACAGAACAATGGCCATTCTTGCCAGTTTGTATTTTTTCTTGAAGAAATTCCCTTGCAAGATTTTTCAATTTGGGTTTATGACTTCGCTCTCCTGTGAAGTTAAAAATTACACTTGTATCTATAACATAGGGATGCATCATTTTAAGGGCATGTAAATCTAAATTTAGAGATTGCCCTACAAGTATAGCATCGGGTGGTAGAAGTTCTTTCAAATCATTTTGAACGTCTTCAAGTCTCTTGGTAACGTTTTCAAGCAAAGATTTAGTTATTCCTGAATACTGTGTCAAATAGTCTGTTATATTGTTATAAGGCTTTACCAAAGATTCATATATGGTCTCATGTTTTTCATTAACTACTGAGACACGGGTGAGCTCTAATCCAGCATTTGTCTTACACATTTCACAGTCTAAACCAAACATAGGTGACTTACATGTAACTGGCTTGTATTCATCTTTTGACATAACATAATCTGAGTATGTATTTTTTAATTTGCCCTTTAATGGGACTGGGTAGTTTTCTTCAATCAATTGCCAAGCCGACAATATTAGTTGTGTTCTTGGAAACCTATCTTCTAATGACGTGTCTAAATTCTCTGTGTAATCATCAGCTATGGGGAACACTGCTTTCATCATCACTATTAAATCTTTCCTTACTTGAAGAGCTAAATTCATGCTGCCATACTTTTGTATCAAACTATCCTTATCTGTTTCAGACAAGGGTACTAAGGCCAGTTCTTTTACCAAGGACCCATTGTATACTGAAGGTGTTATAGTTTCTACAAAGTCATCAAATATTTTAGTTATAAATTTCATTTCATTTTGATACTTTTCCCATTGTTTGATAGAGACACCCTCAATAACCAGGCTTGTAGTTTGAGTAACATTATTGCATTTATCTATAGTATACCAACGTGGTGGTTGGGATACATTCAAGTTGCCAAATAATGAATGCAGCATTAAATGTTGTATGTCCGTGAGCATAAGGGGTATTCTTTCATCTTTAGAAGTGGATAATGAAGCTGCTTCTCCATTTGTTTTCAAACGAAAATTGGGAAATTGCTTCTTCCGAACTTTTGTGGTCAATTTATTTAAATCTGGAATAAATAAAGTGAATAATTAATAAACACTGAATAATATTTTAAATTTAAACTAAAAGTTATACCATTCCATAACTGTTCAAGTATTGGGTTATGGGCTACTCTCTTATTGAGATGTATTTAGACCATAGTCTGTGGCGATATCAAATAGGGATTTCTTACTTATTAAAGAAATTTAGGAAAATATTCATGTAATATTCATGTAATATTCATGTATTCCTCTGTGTTCTTTGACCAAAATAAACATATTATAACTTATTAGGAAATGCTATGTACTGCATATGTAAATGTACTGTATATCCCTTTAGAAAAGATCTTTATGGGACCTCTTGGTAGGTTTAAAATACATGAATAAAATATAAACTTAAAGGCAACTGTGGCAGGAAAATTTAGCACCGTAAGTATGCAAAAAGCTGTTATCTCTGTAGGTCAAGGGGAAAATGTGATCTATGGATACTAAAAAGCCTTCCGCTGTCATGCAGACTGTAAGCATGTTAATTAGCACGTTATAAATGGCAAGACAAGATTATTTTATACTTACTTTCAGACTCATTGCAAGAACGTCGCTTATTACCTTGTGCTTCTTTAGAAACACACTCAGTCATGGTGTTTTATAGAGTTAAACTAACGTTCTACACGTTATTATAAACAAAACAATGGCAGATCAGATGAGAATTGAGATAGGTTAGTTAGATAATTAGGTTACCCTTCATGTATTATGCTATACCATTGCTATATAATTGACTTTGAACTAATATTATTTTTACGTTGATGTATATCCCAACCCAATTTATTTCTTTCATTCAGTAAGTAATAATTTCTTGTTTCCTATTTTTATAAAAACTAACTGCAAAGAAATAACGCTATACCCTATCCACAAATCTTAGAGACTAAAATGACAACCACTAATGTCAAAGTTCGAAATAATGTTACCAGCTAAATTTGTGCAATCTACTTTTCCGGTTTTTTGAATCGTAAACTATTTCGTAAGAATTGTGAGAAGTTTGAACTAATTAAAAAAATCATTCGGTTACTAGCAATATTAATATTGATAAGTCGATATAACTTATTTTCACTCAAAACTTATTGCCTGGGCCTGGGGCATATAGTCGATGAGATATTTCGGATATCTCAATTTTTATATATTAAAATAGTTTTTAATAGACGTTCTTGGCTATATAGTATAAAATTAGCTGTATACCGAATGTCACCAATACCATAACCAAATACTAATTCTTGTAAGTAAAATAACTTTTAAGTTCAGTTAATTAGTGTAAATATATTATGGATATAATAATATTTAATATGGTTGCTTAAACTTATTTTTCTACCAGTTTTAGGGACTCTTTAATACAAATATTCGACCTACCGTAAAAACTGCGAATATTTTTCCGATTTACTTTCCGGTTTATGGTCATCACTATTTAATTTGCACCCGAAACTGGTCACCCATGAAACGTCAATTTAGTCTCTAAGATTTGTGGACAGGGTATATACAGATCAAGAATCGAGATTTATTATTTTATTTTATTTGTACTCTGTGATGTGATCTGTCAATACACAGAGTACTTAATCACTATGTCAATTGTCACTACCACAGAGTACTTTGTTGTCACTACTCACCATGGGTAATTACTCTATCTGGACCACTGACTTTGTATTATAGAGGTACCTGAAGTTCGATAACGTCTAATCAGAAGGACTATTCAACCAATCACAATCCGGATTGAGGTTGTCCTACATAATTGTAGGGTGTCCACACTTACTTAGAAAAATTACGTCCTATTTTGATATGGTTTTTTAAAATGTTTTATATTGGTAATTTTTCACGTGGTAGAAAATTATAATATTGAAATAAAAAAAATATTAAAATTTCTTCAAAATTACTGAATTTCAAATAATGCATTAAGAGCAAAATTGAAAATATTGCACAAACCAGCCATTCATTATTGAAATGTAATGAGTAATATTAAATGTACAGAATCAATTGTTATTATTCTCCACTTTAAGGCTCTTTACGTGTTTTTAGATTTATTAAAGCAAACCTACCCATCCTCTGCTGCCCATAACAATTTTGATTACCTTTAAAGGCTTGGGAAGGGACTGGGAATTATTCAGATAGGAAATAATATTAACACAAATATAGTTATCTAATATAGTTATATATGTTATATAATATAGTTTGTTAGAACCATAAAGACAGCAGGGACTACATTCTTTCTCTTGCACATGTGACGCAAGCCTTTAAAAATACTGAGTCCGCTTACATCTTAGACCCGAGATTCTACAAATAGAGATCCACTCTAGGATTCTGTGTGTCGTGGGTGCCATGAACAACACACAAATACACACACACCCAAATCGAGAAAAGACATTCAAACTCATCATTAAAATTTCCACCCCGCTGGGAATCGAACCCCGAAACTACGGAAACTACGAAAAGTGAGGTACAGATGGCGCGGGCGGACCGGATGTAAGTGAGTAGTACGTACGGAACCGGATGTCACTCTCATAATTAGGTCAAATAACGGTACGTACTGTTTAATATAACACATTTCATTATAAGTTCTTTAAAATTATCGAATTTGAGTTATTGAATTAAGAACAAAATTTAATTAATATTGTACATTCCGGCCATTCATTTATGGAATAATATAATTTATTATATTACGTGTAACAATTAACACCGCTCGAAAACTTACTTACTGTCAGATTAATATTAGAGATGAAAACATCGGAAAATTTTTATAATTTTGCAAGAAAAATAAATAAAAATGTAGTTAAATATTATAAGATGTCAAACGATGGAGTAAACTAAAAAAACATTCGTCTCCACATTATCTGGTACCCTGAAAAAAGATATTTGTAAAGATTTTATCGTTTCACCTTGTAGATATAATAAATATGTATGTCCGTGCCAAATAACAGCATTCTAGCACTAAAGGTTTATGCATTAAGCTGTGGAGGGACATGACGAAACTATAAGTGTTCCGTCTTGATTACAGAATCCTCGAAAGACGCTTTTTACGATAGTAAAATATATTTCTCAAAACTTCCAAAGGTTCCGGAAGTTTTGGACCTATTGAGGAATAGGTTTTCTTTGAAAATGGAAACCTGGAAGTTTCCAACTCTTTACACAATGTAATTTTATATCTCCTGGGGCTAGTGGTAGTTCTTCGAAGCTTGGGGTCCAGTTGCACTATAAAGTTCTTGATAACAACCAACATTTTGTCAAGTTGCCAAGCTCAAGTATTCGGCTGCAACGTGCAGCCTAGCTGCATTGAAATGTGGGGAAAAAATACATTAAGAGGGCAGGGCTTTCCTCTTCGAAGATTGCAGTCCAGTTATACTATAATATCCTTGGGATTGATGAGAATGGAAAATGAAATGTATCTATCTCTTTCTTTTGCTCAAAATCTCACTCACGCTCTCTCTCATCTCATGCTCATTCACTCACTCACTACGCGATGTACGTTAGCCCGGTTAGCCTTCATGAGCTAATAAACATAAAAAAAACGTAGTGTGTGTTTAATTTAAGTAGTCTGTGCCACTCTGTGCGTTTTATCTTGTCTTGCTTTGCTGCTTTGCTATTGCCTACCTGCGACAATCCTGAATTGGTGAACACAAATTTGATCCAAACATTAAATTACAATGGATTCAGCCTTACGGGAACAAGTTATGATAAATCAGTTTGTGTTAGCAGCAGGATGTGCCCGAGAACAAGCTAAACAACTTCTACAATCTGCTCACTGGCAATTTGAGGTAAATTTGTTATTTATGTAAACAAATAATAAAACCATGAAATGGCTGCTCCCTCCTATTTTGCAATACTGTAAAGATTTTAACTACTGTTGAATGGATGTAATACGACCATCGATTGTTTTAATCACTGATGTCGAGGTGAAATCGTATTGTATTTATAATCTGATACCTACATGTTTATATAGTAGAATAATAAACACTCATTGATAATAACAAATCGCTCACGCAGTTGATATTATGATCATATTATCATTCGTATGAGATATCTGATAATGAGACAAAAAATGTTGTTAATCATTTACGTATGAAAAGAGGGGCACTTAATCAATTTAAATTCCATCTAATTCTTTTTGGAATCTAACCTCACTTTAATGATAGTTTTAATTTTTACAATTTGTTTATAGATTTCTATTGATATGTAACAGCACTTTAATATACCTAATATGAGATAGACACAGGCTGAAAAAGAGACATTTTGTCATAATATTTAAGTATTATACGTAGGGTAATATATGCAGTACACTGTACAATGATTGACCCTTTACGATAATCATCAACCAGCCCCGGATCTACGATTTTTTCGAACCGGGGCAGAACCTTGATCATGGCGCACCTCTCTACAGCGTTTGAGATAAATTACTTAAAAAAGCTCACAAATATAGTATAATGGTTGGCATTTTTTATGAATGGGACAATAAGTACCCTTATAGATTTGTATGCTAGGCGCTTTGCGGAGCAAGTTTTCTATTTTTAATCATACTTTATTATGATTTTGGCGCCCCCTGACACTGCCGCCCAGAGCGGGTGCCCCGGTTTGCTACCCCCCTAGATCCGGGGTTGTCATCAACTGACAATTTCATGTCACAAAATAAGGTTTCTAATTATGAAACATTTTATGTTAAGTTGTTCCTTGGGAAGCTGGCAATTTGAATTGATTATAACTATAATCATATTTCATTAACAAATTTAATTCAATAAACATATAGAAAGGGTCAAAAGTACAATGATTGGCCCTTGGTGTATAAAGATAGGCATACGCAAAGTATTATGATTGGCATTGTACTTTACGTTTATTGGCCAGGCTAATGTTTTACTCTGTACTGTAGGTGCCAATCTTTATACAAATCAATAATAACAATAGTGATGTGCAGTATATAGTGTACATTGAATTCTAGTATTTAGTTTTTTATTTTATTTTTTTATTTATTTATTTTTATTTTGTACACACATAAATATATAGGTTTATTATTAAAAATAAGAATTAAAAGTAAAATTATAGTTTATTCACCTTTTACGACACCAGAGTATGCCAGCATGGGCTTGGAGTTAATATTTAAAGCAATATGGCAAATTATTTTATTTATTTCTTTATGTACCATACAAAAAGTATAGAAACAAAGGCGGACTTAATGCTAAAAGCATTATCTGCCAGTCAACCTTCAAAATTACTTATTATTGTATAAGTAATGCATATTAGTTTATCAACTAATTTAACAATTTGTTTATCAAATCAACTATTTGAGTTAGATTGTTATTACTGTAAAACAATTTTAAAAAATGGAATAAGATAAAGATAAAAATACCAATAATAATTTATTTACGCACTCTGGAAACTACCAAGTTTCTTTACATGACGGGATATTTTTCTTCTTATAATATAGTATAGAAGCGGGTTTGGACGGAAAACAAATGGCAGCTTTCAAAAATATTTCATATATTTTATAACATAGGTATTATAGCAACCTAACAGACTTAAAGAATATATTCTTTGTTGTATAATTATAATTATACAAATATAATACAGCCTGTAGTAACGTAAAAACTAGCCAAGTCAATTATAGCGCTTGAATTACATATGCTTGTGACTAAAATTTTAAGATTTTCTACACAGAACTTGACACCCATTTAGATCTGAATTCTTTTTTTTTTTGAACATGGCTCTCATTTCACATTGTTTTTGATGAGATCCAATTATACCTAGGTAAGTACATATTTTGCGAGTTGAATGTTTTCCTGCCAATAATGACATGTTAACTAAAACACAATGTTTATTATTACATAAAAATAGAAATCACATAATTATCATTACAAAATACTTAGTTCTCACGAATTTTGTAACAAAACAACTCTTTTGTTGCAGTCGATTATTTTATAATTAATTTTTATTACTTTTACTAGCTTATAATTTTTAAAACTACGAATTAGTTTTGAGAGTATTATTAGTATACAGAAAAATTAGAACATTTTTTCATGTCTCGTTAACCAATATAACTTGTAATAAATGGATTTTAAATCAAAGGGTTAATTAATTGTAGGGGGGCCAAAATTACTACTGCTTACATTATTACTTAACTGGATTTCTTCTGACTACACCCTAAATTCTAGATAGTTTTAGATTTTGTTCATTACAATATTCACAGTGTTTATGAAAGAGTATACAGCACAAGATTATTACATTTCAGAAAATGTCTTTGTTTATTAATATCTCAATTCAATTTCAAGGCTTTACATAGTCATGATCTTCTGAGGTTTTTCATGCTAAGGACCTAAGTACAACAAGATTTTATTTGGAATCAGTATAATAACATATTATACTATGTTTAAACAGAAAAACAGTAAATGTATCCAGGATTCATGTTTGCCCATTCTTCTAAACCAAGACTAGGAATCTATAGGCAAAATACTATGGTAAAACTATAAGTCCAGTAGTTTTTTAATTTCTTGATTTTGATAGGTACAGTGGCAGTCATAAGTCTAGTTGCATCAATGACCTTATATTTAATTCATTGTCATTGTCAGTGCATAACCTTGTGTGCACAATTGTATAAACATACAATGAATATTCTGCATATTTCACTGAAATAATTTATAGCTGTGTAAGTTGCATGAGTATAATAACCAGATGAGATGAGCATCAGCCCCGGATCTACGATTTTTTTGAACCGGGGCAAATCCTTGATAGTGGCGCCCCCTCGCTTCAGCGTTTGAAAAAAACTATTAAAATTGCCAGAAATTGCCATGAAATCGCTCACCCAGTAATACGACGGCACATCTACGTTTTTCATATTTTACAGAAACGAATTTCAAAAATTTTATAAAAATGTTTAAAATTAATTTATGGGTTCTGTTTACGTTTTTTACAGATTGTATGGGTTTGGTTACCAGTATAGACATTAATACATATACGTATTTACCACTATGTAGATTAGGCACTTTTAACCACGTAGATATACCATATAAACTCAATGTCGCATTTTTTGCAGATGTGCCATTATATTACTAGGTGAGCGATGTATGTCCCAATGCATTAGCGCCACGTGGCTTCAATCTTCAATGGATTCGTTTGATTTTGAAACGAGAACCGTGGCTCAATTTTGAAAATCGAACCTCCCGGGCGGAACGCACATTTTGTTCGAGATGTCTGTTCTATGACATTATATTTCAATGCCAATGAATAGCATTTTTGTGACCATTTGTTTTTTTTTTGTTAAAATAATAATCCTGTAATAAATTAAAACTTTTGATGTGAAACAGCTATAGGTGAGGGTAAACCTGATTGTTGGCGTGGCGATACAGGCCGTGGCGACGCATCGCCACGAAATATGAAAAAAAAAATATAATACAATGTGGGTAATCATAAATAAACTTGGTTAGATAGGCTGTAGCATACGGTAGGACAAATTCGCAACTTCAAAGTAAGAATCAGTGGCGTATTGGGAGATGGTAGGAACAGCTACAAAGTTACTGTGATTTTTATTACGGAAATCATATACCTATATTGGTTATTGAAGTGTTTGTGCGCAAAAGGGGTAAGTTTTTATTGTTTAATTCGAGAACAATAACTATATTTTGTTTAAATAGGTGCAAAAATTTTTCAAATTTTGCTATTTATTGTTGTAGCCTAAGGGAAACGCTTAAAAACAACACGGCACCGGGAGATGACGGTAGCACCGCCGAGCTGCTAAGAGCTGGGGGGAAACCCCTACTAGTGGCGCTTCAAAAACTGTTTGATACCGTCATCCATACTGGAACGGAAGCGTGGAGCAGAAGTGTGGTGGTGACTCTGTTTTTCAAAAAGGGTGATAAAGCCCTTTTGAAGAACTACAGGCCAATCGCACTTCTGAGCCATGTTTATAAGCTGTTTTCGAGGGTGCTCACAAATCGCATTGCACGCAGGCTTGACTACTTCCAGCCTCCCGAACAAGCAGGATTCCGAAAAGGCTACAACACCATGAACCACATACACACACTGCGGCAGATTATACAGAAGACCGAGGAGTATAATTTGCCGTTGTGAGTCACCTATGTGGACTATGAGAAAGCCTTTGATTCTATCGAGACCTGGGCAGTACTCAATTCTCTTCAGCGGTGCCGGATCGACTACCGGTATATCGAGGTATTGAAGTGTTTGTACGCATCAGCCACCATGTCCGTCAAAGTACACGACACAGCCACGAACCCCATCCAACTGCAGAGAGGTGTCAGGCAAGGGGACGTTATATCCCCAAAACTGCGTTGGAAGATGTGTTCAAGCTGATGGAGTGGAAACGACGTGGCATTAACATAAATGGCGAATACATCACACACCTGCGCTGTGCCAATGATATAGTCATCCTGGCGGGTTCCCTGGAAGAACTTGGTACAATGCTCGGGGACTTGAACAGCGCCTCACAACGCGTGGGTCTTAAGATGAACATGGACAAGACGAAAATCATGTCGAATGTCCATGTTACACCCGTACCGGTTGTTGTTGATATAATACAATTACCTGGGACAACTGATCCAGATGGGTAAGTCCGACTTCGAGTAAGAAGTCACTCGTAGAATCCAACTCGGATGGGCTGCGTTCGGGAAACTGCGTCATATCTTGTCGTCCAAAACACTACCTCAGTGCCTGAAGTCGAAGGTGTTCGAGCAGTGTGTGTTGCCAGTGATGACATATGGATCCGAGGCGTGGTGCTTTACTATTGGCCTAATCAAGCTCAGAGTAGCACAGCGCGCTATGGAGAGGGCTATGCTCGGTATTTCTCTACGTGATCGCATCAGAAACGAGGAGATCCGTAGACGAACAAGGGTAACCGACATAGTTCAAAGAATTAGCCGGCTGAAGTGGCAATGGCCACATAGTGCGAAGGACCGAGAACCGTTGGGGAAGAAAGGTCCTCGAATGGCGCCCACATCTCGGAAAAAAGAGTATAGGATGCCCCCCGACCAGGTGGACTGACGATCTGAAGAAGACAGCGGGCATCCGCTGGATGCAGAAGGCTCAGGACCGGTCAGAGTGGCGCAAGTTTGGGGAGGCTTATGTCCAGCAGTGGACCTCCAAGGGCTGATGGATGGATGGAAGGGAAACGCCCTTTTGAAGACCACCAAGAGAGTAGATAAAAATTTATGCAATTTATGAAATAGAAAAAAATTAAATTCAAAATTCATTCATATAGGTATCATTGATACACGTTTGTTTTTCAAACATATTATATTATGATTCAATTACTTGATAAAAATTCATTTGTTCGATATTTCGAATTCTTGTCTCAAGGATTTGGCGCCCCCATGAAACTGCCGCCCGGGGCAAGTGCCCCGGTTTGCCCCCCCTTAGATCCGGGGCTGATGAGCATGCTTAGCTGAAATAAAACTATGTGGTATAAAAAAATTAATTGCTGCAATTAAAGTCAGCATTGTCATGGAACCTAGGAATCTAGTCAAAGGCCTGAGCGTATGAGGTGTTGCATATTTGAATTCAACAACCCATTTGGCATAATTTTTACTATACTGTGCCATCCAAGGGTCAAAAAAATCCTGATAGACTCCTATAATTTCTTTATTAGCTATTAATATAAGGATGAATAACTATGACAATTAGCCAAAAATGACCAGTAAGAAAAGTAAACTTTATTAAAGTAAGCTTAATAAAAAAAATCAGAGGAAGTTTCAAAATAACAAGAAACAAATTATTACAATTTTTAAATTCAAATATTTTTCCATTACAATACCTATTGGTATTTCTTAACATGATACAAAAGTTGTTCTAAGATATGTTAATACTATGTATTTGAGGTATAGCTTAATTTTTCGTTTTTACAAGTAACACTACAGAGGATCAATCAACTTAATCGCTACAATCTTTTTATTCTACAATCATAAACTTATAAAAAGGTGATTTTTTACTAGTTTAATTAAGTATCCCTGTGAAAAAGGGACATTTAATTCAGGAGAATCCCAATTGAACAACACTTGGGCTTGGAATAAGTGATCCAAAAATAATATTAGATAAAAAAATCGTAATCATAATCGCATCCGAAAGTTCTAGTTTTAACTAACTTGTAAAAATATTTTTCCGGAGGTGTTATGGAAAAAAATCTTACCCAAATTTCCGGTATTGTAATGTTTTTGTAATGAACAAAAACTTGTTTTTAAAATCAGGTGATGGCAGCTCTATACCAAGTTTACAATGGTTGTAACATTGTAAGTGATGTTGGTGATTTATTTTATTATAATAATTCTATTTATTCAATAATTTAAGCATTACCCATGCCTCAATATGAGAATTAGAAACTTTTTCTATCTATCCTAACCCAAATTTTTAGGGAATAGGTAATAACTTTCCAAATGCGATGAATCATTCGTAAAAAAGCAATTCATCTCAAATATGTAATATTCATTAAAAATCTTATTATCTTACAGACCGCATTATCAATATTCTTTCAAGAAGTTGCAATACCCTCTGGTGCGAACGGGATTGCTGCTCCGCATTATCATCAGGTAATTTTTTTTTCTTTTGGCCATTTTTATACTCCATACAATCTCCGGTTTATATTGTTCAATCTTCAATTATGTCAAGCCCTTCAGGCTATAAAAATAAACATTCGTTGGTGATCACAAATGTAGTGCATTGTCATATTTTGGGGTTTCTCAGCTTCTGCGATTTTAAAATAATTTCTGAACGTACGGACAGTAACTGGTTATCAGTGCGCAATGATATTATATATTAAAAAGAGGCAGATATGTCATAAGCGCGCGCGTTGTGTGACTCAAAAAGTTCCCAATTGGGAACTCTTATTCAGGTGAAGAAAGAGATAGCGATGTAGTTTTGACGCGAGAGCGATAAAGACGTGCGATAAAGCAATAAAGCGTGCCTTGCGGACATCGGAACAGATTTTTCGGTTGATTTGTAAGGGCATAACGTATCTATATTTATTTAAACATCATTGTCAATGCGTTGTGTGGTATTATTGTTAACCAAGAATAATAGTGGAGCAGCCTGTTAACTAAGTCAAATTTATTTATCTATTTACTTGAAATAAGTTAATGCTTGACAATGATCCCACCTGATGGTAAGTGGCGATGAAGTCTGAGATGGTGAACGCACTAACTTAATAAATGCCTATTCACTCTTCTCTTGAAGACACCTACACAACAACCGAAATACGATAAAGAAAGAAAGAAAGAAAGAAAGAAATAAAAGTATATAATGACATTATTTTTAAAAGGAGAGCGATATCTGGCTGGCGGTTAAACCAAGTTTACCGTTTAGGTGACTGGGTGACAGTTTCTAGCGACATATAACTAGGGGTCACCCATATTTTAACTCGTCTCGTAACACAAAACTAACTTCGAGTTGCATCTAATCTCCACGGTTGACCACAAAACTGTAATAATCGTAGGAACTAAAATTGAGCTGTCTATTGAGTTACGAATCAAAAATTTATGTTTGCAGCAATTAATGACGCCGTGCAATACTCCTGCGACTCCGCCCAATTTCCCTGACGCGCTCGCCGCGTTTTCCCGTTTGTCGACGGGCAGTCCGGGGACCGCGGTTCCCAGCACCAGCGCGGGCATGGCGCCGCCCGTCTCCCCTCTCGCCACACACCCCCCGCCGACGCATCCCACACAGATGCAGATGCAAATGAACTCCTTCCCCGGAACACCGAATCCACAGTCAACTTATTCACCACTTTCTTGTTCTACCGTTGTGAGTACCTTTTTTAATTGGTAGAGTAGCGACTAGCTGGGTATAAAAAAATGTTTTTTTCTATTTCATTCATAACATTCATTACTCGTTGCAAGAGCAGAACTCTTGCAACGAGCATGTAATAAGTGTAGACTACTAACGCCCCAACTCAGAGTCACTAACGGTTACTTAAATCGCTCCTTAGTACAGAATTTGTATGGTGATTCTTTACTAAGGAGTGATTAAAGTAACCGTTAGTGACTCTGAGTTGGGGCGTATGTGTAGTGTGTAAGTACCTAGTGTCGTTACTGGAGTAACGTTAGACTTACTTATCAGTATGCAATGTTTCTTTAATGCCGAACAGAAAAATATTTCTTGTCAAATTTTATTAAAATATATTACATTTTAAATTATTTTAATTTTTAGGGTTCCGTACCCAAGGGTGCAAATAGGACCCTTTTCGTAAGAAAGTTACGCGAAAAGGGTTCCATTTGGTGTCTGTCCAGTTATCTAATACCTTTAAACGAACAATTCTTGTATATTTATTTATTTATTTATTATTTATTTAATAAGGTCGCCAACATTCCATACACCATTACATTTTAGGTTTACAATACATAACAGTACAGGGTAAGTGTTGGAATAATTATAGGCAACAACAGCATGGAATATGACATCATCGTTATTACAAAAATTAAATTAATTACAATACGAATTATTAATAATATTAAATAAAACAGAAATTAAATTATTCTATAAATCAGATTAATTATACAAATTTAAAATTTAAAATTAAAATAAATTAAAATGTGTGCAATTCACACGTGGTAGAAGTGAAACTTTCCAAAATTTTGGTTCCAAGATAATGAGATGAAAAAGCAATAAATCGAATCTTCTACCTTGTTCCTCGCGCCATCTATGAATACAACTTAGCACTTTTTAAAAGATAACCACGAACATAAGAAAAAGAAAACAGTGGTAACTAACGCCATCTCTTAACATAATATGAAGAGTAAAATGAGCAGCTAGCGCCATCTATCTAGCAATAAAACGAATCTTCTATTTATTCCTCGCGCCATCTATGAATACAACTTAGCATTTTTACTGAAGCGATGTCGTTTTTATTTATTTTAACTGACGAATATTTCTGTCTCATTCTTTCCTGGCTTCATCCTACACATTTTTGTATTTGTGTCTCTTACCTGTCGTTTTTTCCGTTGCATCCGGTTTGAAATCACAACGATTCTAAAGAAGTTTCACTTCAAAAATTAAAAAATTCAAATATATATATGTACATATATAATATAAATATATATACATATATATATAATTGGAATCTCGGAATCGGCTCCAACGACTTCATGAAATTTAGTATAAAGGGGGTTTCGGGGGCGATAAATCGATCTAGCTAGGATTCATTTTTAGAAAATGTCGTTTTATCGGTGTTTTCAGGCAATGATAAACTTCTACAATATACTCTTCCTGACATCTATTCGCAAGTAGCAATACCAAAGCTACTTCAGTAAATGGCGTTGTTAAGCAACACTAAACCGAGCAAAGCTCGGTCATCCGGGTACTGACATATTAACCAAAACACAATACATATTTATTAACACATAAGAATAGAAAATCACACAATATAAGTAAAAAGAAAACTAGTAAATATTGCAAAATGCTTAGTTCTTACGAATTTCGTAACAAAACACCTCTTTCATTGCAGTCGCCTCAAAATTAATTTTATTAGATTTACTAGCTAATAATTTTAAAAACACATTTTTACATTTGAGAGTATTATAAACACAGAAAAATAAGAATATTTTTTCATTCCTCGTAAATCAATATAACTTTAATAAATGGATTTTAAATCAAAGGTCCGATTAATTAGAGGGGGGCCAGGACTTCTTACCCTACCATATTTTTCAGTTTATATAGCACGGTGGTACGGAACCCTTCGGGTGCAAGCAAGTCTGTGTCGCACTTAGCTAGTTTTTTGTGTACTGTGTCAGAAAAAAATTTTAATTCACATAACATATTTTTATTAATTTTATTTTGCTTTGAAAAGTTATTAAGCGGAAATTATTTTTTGGGTATACTACTGTGGGATAGCAACTATATTATATTTTCCTTTGTTCCCAGGTATGCAGAGAACAAATGCCGAGATAAATCGCAGAGAGTAGGTTAGAACCATTTATAATTTATTTTTCTAATGGTGCCCGTTGTGAGCTGTGGACTTATGTGTGAATATTATTTTGAAACACCCCTCTACAGCTTTTGTTTTGCTGGACAATACTTGGGGTGCTATAGTCAATCATATTTAGACCATGTAAAATCGTCACTGTTCTTATAGTGGTTCAAACAAGTGCACTATCATAATATTACGATAAAAATGTAAACCATTTTTGATACTCTATACAATCTATTACTGTGATTATGAAAAGTATCTTAACTAGCAGTAATATTATTATGATGATTGTATTGTATAATATGTCATGAAACAATACTGTTGTTAATCTTTTTGTTTGATAAATAGTTTTTATGTTTATCTTAAGGAAATAACTTGGAGATTTCTATTGTTGTATCGCAAGTTTTAATATAATCATATTTTCGTATTTTGAACTTTATTATTATTTTCGTAATGAACGTATAAAACTTCTTATTGAATTGAAATAAAACTGACATTTTTTAAAATAATTTTTGTGCATGTATGAACTATGTAAATATATATGTTAGGAACTAATCATTATGATGTAATAGAAATCTCCTAAAATTCTGTAAATTGGTCTACCAGAAAGTAAACAATCCTCCAAATTTTGCTGACTGCTATCCAATGATTTTGTATATTGTTTCTTAAGTTGGGGTTCAAGGAACTCGTATTAGGTAGTTTCGTATACAGTAAAATGTTATATCTGCACCTTTACAAAGTAAAAGGTCCAATGATAGGTACATAGATATTATTTTTTCTTCATGGTATTAGAAATTTTAATATTTAATAACGATTTGTTACTAACATTTAAGATTCGTGCAAATAAAATACGTTAAAACATTATCATAAACATTATTCATTTATTGTGAATTGTATAAATAGACGCCGCAACTGCCGCAAGAAACGCGTTGGATTTCATATTTTAACCGACTTCAAAAAAAGGAGGAGGTTCTCAATTCGACTGTATTTTTTTATCTTTGTTACCTCAGAACTTACGACTCCGATTTTGATGATTCTTTTTCAAATCGAAAGCTGGTGTTTGTCATGTGGTCTCACTCAAAGAACAATGCCCAAAAATTATTTTTTATTTTTTGTAGCGTCTTAAAACGTCAGTTATACCGAAGCAATTCATTTATTTTTTTACGTATTTCAAAATTAATACCTGTGCCCGTATTACCCAGCGTAAAATAATTTTATTAATAAGTGATGAATTGACTATAATAACAATTATGTCAACAATGTCCATTTTCATTCGGGCACTCACTTCGATACATAGCTTGTATCAAGCAAGATATAGGGAGACTTCTGGCCAATATTACAGACAGAATTTCGTTATAAATGTTGGTAACAAATGTAATGATGTCAAATTTCCATTTCCGGGTGTCAATAAAAAAAAAGTCAGAATAAAAAATAATGATAAAAATTACGTTCTCCCCTACTCTATGACTCAATGGTTATAAGAATTCAATCTCAAAATACTTTGGTTCTAGGGTGTGTTTGCTGAAAATTCTTATATGTCTAAGCTCAGAAATTAAAGCTGCGATTTTTAGATTTTTTTTTTATTTTAAGACGCTAAAGTTGAAAATGAAATAAAACGATGTATGGCAGTTGGGCATTGTTCTTTGAGCGATATAAGTCTTAACTTTGCATTAAGTACGTGCGCGAAAAAGGGATAAATAACTCAATATCACGCAAACCTATGTCGATCATTCTTTTTTTTTGTTGTTGGAAAGAATGTACTTTATTTGAAGTCGGTTTTTTTTTTGTTAAAATTTTTAGTTGGACAATAATAATATTACAATACGAATTTGTACGGCTTTTACGTAGGGTCCCTATTGGTCTTCGAATGAAGTAATATCAACATGGTAAACTACAGCCTTAAAATCATGGTTACATGTCCAAATAATTTACGATTTCAAGAAAACGATAAAGTATTGTATATAAATATTATGAATTAAAATGAAGAGATTATTTTTAATAGATCCGGCGTTGTTTGACGTAAATGTGTGTTTTGTTATTCAACTCACTTTAATAACTTGAGTGATACGATACGTTTCTCGTACATAGTATCACTTTTCATTGTACCCGTGACACTTGTCTTGTACATAAAATTACGGATATATTTATGTATGTATGTATCCAAAATTTGTATATTACCCCTTAATTGTAATAACATTGTGCTCAAAGTATCAATTTGATAACCCATTTTTAATGTACATATTATTATTTTTATGGTGAGGCAGTCGTGTCGAAAGGTATGGCATTCAGTTGGATCAGTATTGGTGTACATTATGCGTTTATGAAATTATAACTTTTATGCATAAGTACCTACTATATTAAATTATGACAAGTTGATCATGTGCATTCATTTTCATTATTTAAAATTGTTTGTAGTTGTACCTGTTACCTACTAAATTTCGCTATTGTCAACCCTTTTACTGCTATCAAATGTTTGATTTTTTTGCATCAACTGTAACATAAGAATTAAATTTGTACAGCATAAATAAAAATTAAATAATCATATTACTTTTTTGATTTTATATTAAACATTCGTAATGTTGGGTATTAAGCCGCGTATCCAAATTTAGTTATCTTCTTAATTATTTAATATGTATAAATCGGACTTAAGAGCAATGATTTTGGTGTAGTTTTGTAGACAATATCAAAATCCTTGTCAAACAATTACAAAAAAATATATGTTATGGGGCTAGTTTTTGAAGTATATCAAAAAAACAGAAAGTTAGCCGTATTGGAGCGGCTTGGAATACTAACCCCAATTCCACACTGGATGAGTGTCTTAAGAGGCGACTAAATCCGGCCCGCTGGTGGTAGAGCCCTCGTGGTATTATATTGGTAATATTGATTTTAATTGTTAATTAATACCATTATTATTTCTCCATGGGGTTTACCTGGATAGCTACCACCCTTGAGCATGAGTCAGCCGCCAAACAACTCGTCGTGTTCCGGCTGGGGGCTTGCGAGCCTGTTCTTTCATTTTTTTTTCTTCTCTCTTTCTTGGCGGTAACGCATCAGTGATGCCTTTGGTGATGCTGATGTCCATGGGCGACGATAGCCACTTACAATCAGGTGGATCGTCAGCTCGTTTGCTGGTTATTTCCATAAAAAAAACTGAAATTATTGAGCTTCAGAATTTTTTTAACGGCATTTTTAACTTTAAAGTTTGAGTTGTGATGAATAGGTGGTATTATATTATTACCTTTCAAATATTTTTTCACATGATCCCATAAATCATGACTTTAATCATAGACCTTTTGAGCTTTATGAACTTGAGACGTAAGCATTTTTAGAACTTGATTTTTATTTGTTGTTACTATTGATGCACTTATAGTGTGAGTCAATAAATGTTTTAAAGTTGTTTGTTTATTGTTTCCCTGTTAAAGCATTGTAGGTATTGTGCATCCATTAGTAAAAGTAAAACGAAGTTAAATTTCACAATATATTTTACAAGGAATCTGACACCTTTTCATATTCTAGTCTGTCAACGGATAACTCTGTTATTTTTTTTGAAGATATCGTGTTTGAAACTTCATCATCTATTAAAGAAAACTGTACCTGCTCACTTTGTGTGGTACTCAGTTCATTACAGTGATCTGAATGACTCTTCTTAAATAAAAGCTGCAACAATTATTTTGATGATTAGTTTATGCACACAATGATATTAATAAGACTTGATAAACCATAATTATCAGTCTCCATCAATTACAATCATTGTTTGTGTAGTTAGGTTGATTAGTTATTTCAGAAACTATGCACCCTAGAATGAACTGACGTAGGTACATAAATATATTTACCTTATAAAATAAAGGTTTCTCATAAAGCCATATGCATAAAACTGAGGCAATAACTATAGTTACAGAGAATATTAATACGCTTGTAGAGTAAGTAAAAGCATGCAAAAATATCCCAAAATCACAATTAACATTCATGTTACGCATCGTCACGAAGTGGAAAGTTCTAAAATTACATGAAAGATGGTAATTGGGTTGGGTTGCGACCTCCGCTAGGAGTAAAATTGTTCTGTGGTTGCGACTTGCGATACGATAATAATTATAACAGTAGTCAAATAATTTGACTCAATTTACTACAAGGAAGGATTGACAAAGTGTCGACTTCATTGAAATGAAATTGGTTCATGTCAATTGTCACGTCTTCATTCACGACGTGACGTGACGACTGACGACTCACGACGTCATCCAATGACGTTAAGTGACAAGACAAGTCTTGGACATAGATAAAATTAAATATTGTATACTGGGTCTTGGAGGCAGGAGGAATGTTAAACACAGAAGGAATACTCCTGTGAAATTTAAATGGGTCCCGACTGCTAAACTACTGGGCTTATTTTTTCATTTTCAGTATTTTATACGCAGTCGGGTTTCTTGTTTTTTAATAAAAAAAAATTGTTAAAAAAAGACCTATTATCATTGACATATTGAAAAAAAATAATTTAGAACATCATTGTGTGAGTATGGTGTGAGTCATCACCACGTTTTATGCTATTATACCTATGCTTGCCCAAAATTCTTCTGTATTTTCACTGAGCGACTCAATTTCTTTTGTATTTCGTATTTATATCGTTTCGTATGTATATCGGGATATCGGGAGACGACAACCAAAATCAAGTGGATCTCCCGATAAATCGGGAACTTTTGCAACACTGGAACAAGATGAGCCCGAGTCTAGGTATGCATGCACGATATACAACAATGTATTAAAAACACTCGAGTCTCGATGTAAAGTATGGAAACATCAATTCAATCCGATGTTTTTTTAATACGTCAACATCGAGTAAGCATCGATGTTTTATATTCGATGCATCGAAGAAGCAAACCTACTAGGATACCATTGATTCCACATTGTCATCAATGAAAAACGAATTGACGAGGAGGATTCAATTCGTTTTCCATAAATGGCTAAGCGGATTTCTTCTTTTCGGTTCGATGATTCCTCTCAAAGTGATGCTTATACTCGTATGAATGACAGCAATGATATTTACCTGTTCGGTGTTCCTTGCACTCGTTGTCATTAATGCCTGGGTCCTGATTGGTTAAGATTTTCTAGTCTGGGATATTACCTTTTGTCCACTAACATCTAAAGTGTCAACTGTCAAGCAAGTGACATTCACGCCCCTATGCAGCATAGACTATGCTATTCCAATAGCTGAATTAGGGATGTCGGAAGTAAAAAAAATATCGATATATTGATATTTGTTAAAATATCAATTTTAGTTCAGCCTAGCTCAGTAATGTCAATAGTAATTTTTATATAAATTGTATATTATTTTAACGTAGAAATTCTTAATAAAAACAAGGTATTTATATCAGTGTTTCTCTATATTAGACAAAAAAATAGCCACCGTGAAGGAAAGGCAAAGAAAATAAAGCCCATATAGCCTAGCCATTCACAATAAAGTTTTTTTCGTTCATTTTTATCTTTTACGGCTTTGATTGAAATTTATTTAACTTATTTAATTAAAATATATATTTATGTAGGTAATGAAATAATAAACAAAAATATGTAATTATATATAGATTTTGATACCATTTTCGATAAAGAATGATTTGTATCGATATATCACATTAATGTATACAGTGGACCCCCGGTAATCCGAAAAACATTTTGCAGGATAGTGTCGGACTATCGAATTTGTCGGATTATAGAGTACTGCCTAAGACCCCCATAGTCCGGAATTTTTTACAAAAGAGTACCTTGTAATCCGACAAATTACAGATCCAATGATAAGATTCTACATGTTATATAATATAATATGTACTCAGAAGTACAAATCATACTTCATTATTTATGTCGAATTTAGTAAATTAAACAACACAATAGAGAACTTACGTTTTACTATAAAATTAACTTCATTAATGCTATAGAACTTGCAAAAAAGATGCAATAACTTTACATTATGAAATATTTGTGTACAAACAAAACATACTAAAATAATCAAAAAATATGAATCAATCAATTTAAGAAGCATGAAAATATTTCATCAATTTTTTTTTGTTTATCATTGTTGAAACGCGAGATTAAAATATTCAATAATAATAAAAGTCCATGTCGGATTACAGGGGGTGCCGGATTAGACAGGGGCCGGGTTACCGGGGGTCCACTGTATATTCAATATAGCTGCACCATCCAGGGACAAGTCAAAATGACTTGAGGAATTAAGTTATTAATGGAATAATAACTAGATGTCTATTAAAACTAACGGTACTTCGTTTTTGTTGATATTGGTAATATTAGAAAAGAAAAACGACAATATTTTCGAGGGACAGGACTAAATACATACATTGTAAAAATGCCCTGGATATGTTTTTAAGTTGAATAAAACCAATATTTCCTTATTTTTGGCTTTCATTATAATTATTAGTATAACAACTCAATAGTCAATACACAAGTGTTGTCAGAAACTAGAAAATGTTTTACCCTTCTTAAAATTAGAGTTACCTCTTTAGCTTTTATTACTTTTTTGATAATTAAATATCTGTAGGTATATTATATGTACATTAAATACAAGTTAAAACTCTTTAATTTAATTGACCATAGTCAGCATCAAATTATGAGATGGAAGGTATTTTAATTACATTAGAAGTACAAAGAACATGAATATAATTAACGTTTTGACAACATAACTCTTGAATTTTATTTGCCCCATAGAATTTACAGTAAGTTTTTAATAAAAAGTTTATTTTGTTTAGTTATACCAAATTACTGAGCTACTAAGCTTTAGAATTTTTTATCTAGTGCACCTAATGTTGATAATTATTATGTATTTGCAATTGCTGTAAGAATAAATATATGATCTCCAATTTCCAAAAACATATTTGAAGAATTTTAAATCAAATTAAAACAGCACTTCATTGAAAATTTGTTTTTATTTGTATTCATTTAAAATTGATATAATATATATTATCCAACAACATGAAGTGATTTATTATTCAAAAATATTCTCTTTAAAAGTGTAATAATGCCTGTTGGGGCATAATTATACATTTACTTTGTAACAGTTGGCAATATAAAATCTTATTACCTATGACAATCACCCAATCTGAACCATACACAGCAAAAATCCAGCAAATATCTTGTTTCTACAACTTTCTATATGTACATCATTTCAGCCATAGATGACATTTTTTTTGGTATGTGGACTAGTGTCTCAAAATAACTGGCTAGTTCATCAATTGTGACATCACAAGGTGGATTAAGTGCTTGCTGGGAACAAGAAGTTGATTGACCTTTTTCAGAATAAAAATCTTTGCTGTGTTTATCATTTAACACATTACTCCTCCACCATTCAGTGTCATCATTCAATGCCGTTGAATTTCTCCTGTTTTCATCGGTTGATATGCTTAACTGGTTACAGTTGTCTACGAGTGCATGTAGACTTAAAGGCTCCACGATTGCAACTTGTTTTAGCACAGGCTGAGATAAATCCTTTTTTATGTATTGGTAGTCATTTTTATTATATGACGGTGGCAATTTTAATATTGGCTCTCTGAGTATTCTATGTTTCTTTTTACAAATAGTCATATTTTTGTTCTTCTTTTGGGATATACAGGCACATTTGTAATTGGGTAGATTCTTAACAATATTGATTTTCTTTGTATGTTGTGTATTATTCATGATTTTTATGTTTTTATTTACTTTACTAGGCTCTATTTCCAATTTCCCCATTTCAACTCTTAACATATCTTCTTTTGCCATTGTTGAACTGCAACAAACAGATATTGATCACAACCTGACAATTTAGTGCAATGCTATGTATAATTATTAGTACATACTACATATTATGCATTCATCATGAGCCGTTATGAGCTCAAGCTTATCAAGTGTATGTTAAAAGAGATCACAAAGTGAACAACTTATAAATTGGGTTAAATCATGATAGGCAAATACACTATATTATGATGAGCTATATTTTATGTTTAAGTGATTCACAGTATATTGTACAATAGAATAAAAGATATACAATCTCTATTTTAAAAAAAAAACTAATAAATATCTTGAATTAGTTGGTCAATATCTTATTACAAATTTTGAATATTCACCTACAGCTACACTTGTGCGTAGTGTGATTGAACTACGTATTAATATTAATTAGTACATCGTAATGAATGTTCACATAAATGGGATAAATTTTAGAACTCGCCTAGTATCGTTCTATAGTTAATCATATCAATAGGAATCAGATGCTCCTTTCATCATAATAACATAATTTTTAGTAAATAAATAAAACAAAGATGACCAACATCAGTTTACCAACTTATCAAGCAATGAGTAAGCAGTAAGCATCAGCAAGAAGCAACAACAATTTAAGAAAATCGGTTTAAAACCAGAATTATTAAGAGTTATTCTGTTAAATGATATTAGAAACATATTAATTGATTTGTTTACCTTTATGTAACATAAATCACACTTATTTTTAATGCAATTGCAAAGTAATAACCATACAAACAATATGTCCACAAACAGAATGACAATGACATGTCACATGAATGACAGTTATGTTTTTTTTCCATTCATGGCGTAATTGGCATTGGCGTAAATACGCTCAGCCAAAGACAAGTAAAACACGGAAAACAGTTCGAATTAAATAGTGTAGTCTTTAAGTACTCTGTGGCGCAATATGGCGCAAATCAAATCTTATTCAATCAAATTCAAAAATCAAATGTCAAATGATGGCCGATGTCTCATGTCAGTGTAAAACAGTAAATTGAAAAACTTTCGAGCTTTTTAAATATTCAAATTTTAGTCGCCTCTCAAAAAAGTGTGTATAATGTGACCTTAGAATGTTATATCTCAATTTTTACTATACTGACAGACCTGTTAATAACATTAACTTTGTAAATAACCTAATTGCACCCATTCTTTTTGTTTTTCAGATAAAATGCAAAGAATTTTGTCAATTACAAAATCAGTAACTCGTCTGAGTGCGGTAGTGCCACAGAAAGTTAACATAATCTCATCTTACTTTAGTACATTTCAAAATAACATAGTACCTCGAAATAAATTATTGCAAACATTTGTACCTGTAGTGAATTCTACTTGCGGAATGAAAGTAAAAGGACGTGTCAAGAGACGCTGTAAATCATGCTACTTGGTATTTCGTGACGAGAGAGCCTACATAATGTGTAAGGAGCACCCTCGCCATAAGCAAATGTCAATGAAAGCGAAACCTCATAACACTTGGATATTAACTCACGCAAGTCAGAGTCCTGTTAGACCGTGGTAAGGAATTTTACCTGAAATATTATGTTACTGTTATGTATGTAGAACCTTCTTGTACCTTAGTATGTAGTCCTTAATGTATAATAAATTTTCTCCAACAATTTTATGCTTGTTTTTTTCTTTTCATCATTTTTCATTTTAAGTAATAGTTTAGGATTTATAACGATTTGAAGTTTAAACAACCATTGTCCCTAATTTATTTACATATAATATCATTGTCTTAACTTAGGATTATGGTTTCAGCTCACATGCCCTATAAAAGGCTACCAGCTCGAAATTTGAATAGTCCAATTTCAAAATTATAACAAAAATCAAGGGATTTATACATCCCATACATTTTAGTTACTTATATATATATTTTTTTTTATACAAATAAGTTAATGCTTGACCACAATCCCACCTGATGGTAAGTGGAGATGTGGTCCAAGGTGGTGAGCACATTAACTTAGTAAAAGCCTATTCACTATACAGTAGAATCCGTTTATTATGACTCCGCATATATTGACCAACCGCTTATTATGACGTAATTACACAACGAATTTGGTTTTCATATAAAATTCTTTTAACAAAGTCGGATATAATGACTTCGCTTACAGTGACATGTCGCTTATTATGACCCATTTTTAATAAATTTTGCCCGTTTATAGTGACCGACATGATTCTTTACACCTTCGGCAATGTTCGTTGATTCCCGACGACGTTCGGCACGTGGCTTGTATTTGTTTTGAATCTCAAAAAATGAAAATACGTGCATTTATTACGTGCAATTTTTATTTTTATTTAATATGCTATGTTTCATTATTAAAATAAGTATTTATTTACCTAAAAAAATAAGGTTGGTTTTTTTTTCACAAAAAAGCTTTGTATGACGTCCGCTTAGTATGACGTGTTTGTCAATTCACTTCGATGTCATTATAAACGGATTCCACTGTATATATATATTATGTATTTAAACTTTCAAAGGTGGCACTCAATAAAAAGGCTCACCAATAATATTCATATTGAGTAGGGTTAGTGCCCCTTGCTACCAAGCACTCCTCTTTGATGAAAAACCAGATGAAGCTAAGTCCAGACAAATGTGGACACTTGGTAGGTACCTACATGAAACATAAAACTATAATTATGTAAATCTCACACATGCTAAGGCCATGTATAATAAAAAGGGGAAATTACAAAGGTTTCCTTTGTTTGGCAATAAGTAGGTTATTAAGGCATTGGGGATAAAAGAGGGAGGTATATATTGTAACTCAAAAAAATCCATAAATATGATTTTATTAATAGAGAATTCAAATTTGGCATGCAGAAATAGGCCATCATAATATTCATAATCATTCATAACTATTTTCAGCTTGTTTTTTTTAATTCCCTTAAGAAATGTTTAATTATAATTTTGATTTTAAGTTGATTTATTTCCAAAACTATAATTACTATGGACATCAAATTTAACTTGTAAGCATGATAAAGGTGTACCAGAATCTAATGGCAAAATGGGGTAATTAAAATTGTAAACAACACACTCCCCAGAGTTGGGGAAATTGGAATAAAACTTGTTAATCATACATTTTTTTATCATAGTGTTAGTTTCATAATAGGCAACATAATGTAGGTATGGATTATTAACAATATAAAATACAATGATACATTATGCACATATTTTTTTATGGAAATAGCCGGCAAACAAGCAGACGATCCACCTGATGATAAGTGGCTATTGTCGCCCATGAACATCAACATGAAAGGCATCACTCATGCATTGCTGGCCAAGAAAAAGAAAGAACTGGCTATCAAGCCCCCAGCCAGAACACGACAATCGTTAGGCGGCTGACTCATGCTCAAGGGTGGTAGCTATCCAGGCGAAACCTATGGAGAAATAATAATTGTAATAATTAGCAATTAAAATCAATGTTACTAATATAATCCCTCAGAGGGGCCCTACCACCAGCGGGCCGGAAAAGTCGCCTCTTACGACACCCATCCGGCGTGGTTAGCATTCTAAGCCACCCCAATATGGCCCATTTTTTATATAACTAATTTATTAGATTGACTCTGTAACTTTTGCAACTAAAATTTAAAATTTTCCATGTGTATAGGTATATTGGTATTTTTTTTCATTTGATGTAGAGAACAAATAAATATAATAATAAATGGCTCCTCCAACATATCACCTAGGTATGTGATCTTGCATGATGTAACTTTTCATTTCGTTATATGATTATTCATTATTATATTATATAATTATTGCCACCGTTCTGAGGTTTTAAATCGAAAATAAACATCATTTTAGAAAAAGAAAAAATTCCATACAACTTTACAACAAGAAAAAATTCTTAAAGTTTTCACTGCCATATTAAAAACAAATTTTTCTGCTTGTCACAAATGCCATGAGATTCTGGTACACCTATAACATAGTCACTACTAACTACTTAAAATATAGGGAGTAAAGAGGATTTATACCTTTGCTTTTAAGATGTGTAATGTACCTAATCAAACAGTATAAAATTATAACACCAAAGCTGAGAAGAGTTATGAGATAGCCACACTAACCTAACCTAACAATTTGTTGAATTTTCCACTAACTAATAATTATTATTTCAAATACATAACAATAAGTAATAGTTTAGAGGTTAATAATATTTTAGCAACTTTAGTTTGAAAAAAATAAAATTACGAATATAATTTTCAATATCATACATTACAGTAATAACAATTTATTAAGTTTCAGAATATATACACCTTAACAGATTTCTTTCAAAAAATAAATATCTCATAACACAACTAGTATTTATATTATGTACTTACATTAGAGAACAATTTAATTTATAATTAAGTATAATGAATTTATTGTCCATGGTTTTGAAACATACAATATTTGAAATCACCATGAACATACAAACTTGATCCATTATCATAATCATTGAACATTTACATTGTTTATTTATTCTGGTGCCATTCCAGACTTCTGACATTTAGTCAAGTTGTACTGAGATTTCTTCATCATCTGGTGAACTACTTTCTTCATCTGGATGTGCTATTGTTAAGTCACTAAAAAGAGAAAATTATTTTATTATATAACTTCTTATTAAAATTTATTACTTAGTTTGTAATTAAAAGAATTCTTTCTTTAAATAAGTAAATAAACTGCGTGGCCACGGCGTGGCCCTATGTGTGTGGGTATGGACTTAGTTTCATTGGCCTTTCTTTCTTTCTTCATCCTTTTATAAGTGGCAAAATGCTCCATTTATAAAGTGTAAAGGCAAAATAGTAGGTTCAAAATGATAACATTGTTTACTATATTATCAAATCCAACATGAAATAAATAATTTTGAGCTTATACACTTACATGAGACTTTCAACTATATTATAAACATCAATAGTTTCTTCTGAAAGAGCATTTAAATCCTCGTTGAGTGAATTTCCAGTGCCTTCCTCTTGCTCAATAAGTTCATTTTCTTCATTAGAATTATTTACGTTTTCGTTTTGTTCCCTTACTTCTGGTTCCTGTATATTTTCGATTTTTTTTATTCCGGCAATACCTGGAACAATGACATGTAATGAATATAATTATAGAAAAACTAACCAATAAAAAAATAGTGACTTTATACTGTGATATGATATTTACTACCAACGCTTAAATGCAACTGCGCTTAAATGGAAATTTATCAATTCATGATTTATCTGAGAAGTCTTTTATCCTATTGGCCATTCAATTTTCAGAGCACCTTCCATGTTCAGCTACCTAACCAAGCTACATTTTACACTATTACACTTCCTACAGCTGATATTTCAGTAACAACTGAACATTAATTATCCATCCTTGGTTAACTGTTATATGATCACAACCTACCATCTGGAATTTCTTCCAATCAGTACCGGCGCGGTGTTAGGGGTCGGGGCGCGGTGGGGCGACGGCCTAAGGCGCCAAATTTGTAGGGCTGCCACATTTAGGATGAGGAGCAAAAATAAAAGGAAAAATAAATGTTCCCATTTGTTCACCAAACAATTTTGAACAAAAAACTTGATTTTGATTTTCCTATGTGGGCGCTACAATATTCATGCCTAGGTTGTCAGTAGTTCTAACGCCGGCACTGCTTCCAATGCTTCTTATCTACTACTCAAGCAACATGTAGGTGAGTCACTACATATGTAAAAAGGTTTACATTCATACAACACAATGCATCCTTTGATTTTGACTTTTAATAAATCTGCTGGTTTACAACATATGAATATAAAAAGAATGTTCTTAGCTGTATATTTTTATAAACACTAACCTTTGGATGGCAGACTGGGCATGTCTCTGCGAACACGACGCCGGCGAGTTGGATCACTGCGGCGAAGTTGAAGCATATTATGGAAATCTATACAATATAACGCTCCAGCTAATAGTAACATACATTCTGTGTCTCCATTATTAAAAGCAGATTCTAATTCTGCATTACTCCTGTCGTCATATTTCCACCATCCTGAAACATGACCAAATTGATAAATTGTCTTCTTTTTTTTACATTCTCCTGTAGCACCATTTGAGGTGAGATGAAATACTTTTTTTAATTCAAAATTCTTTAATCAGGTAGGTATCACTGATACACTTATGCATGTAATTTTTTAAATCTACTGGTTAATTTTAATCTATTTTTTTTATCTATTTATGTACTTACCATTTCTGCCTTCATAATACCATTGGTATTCTTCATTAGTACAATCTGTATTGATTTGATCAGGAGGTAGGCTTTCTAATAATACTGGGTTATCTAAGTAGTCTGTAGGAATTTGTTTACGGCACATAGCACATTTTTTGCTCTGTATAGCAATACCCTGTAAAACATAGATAAATATTCATTAACAATTGGTGCTTGAGATGTCATGGAGAATTCAAGGTTGATAACAACAATACCACCCTGTCAAAAACATTATTTTTATTTTCATTATTTTCAAATACTAATTGTTAAATTGGAACAAACTTAATAAATCTGACAGATCCCAGACTTTATTTAGTACCTACCTACTTTATATTATACAAAATTACAAAACCTCTCCAACCGTTCTAATCACTTAAGTGTAAATTTATGTGCCTTTTATCTTTTTACTGAATCTAACCCCATATAAATTAGGGAACATACCAAAACTACGTGCCTCATTTAGGGGGGGAGGGGGGTCTTCAAAACACCACGATTGGTCACAGAGGGGAGAAGGGGGGGTTTAGGTTTTTGTCACGTAGTCAATATTTTAGCAACCATTGCGCCACAAAGTCGTCAAACATAAGCAAAATTATTATTTTTTAACTCTGTTTTTGCAAAAAAGTATTGAAAACCGTATTTATCAATTACCACGTGAAAACTAGGGGGGAGGGGGGGTCTTCTCATATACTACGGATGGTCACGAAGGGGGGGAGGGGGTAAAAAGTTGAAAAAAATGAGTTACGTGGTTTTGGTATGTTCCCTTATGTACAAAGAGAAAAATATCAATGCATTAATGAAACTTAAATAGTAATATAATTTATATTGACCTTAACACAGAGAAAGCAGAAAATATGCCCGCATGGTAGTTGAGTAGGATAATGGTACTTCTGAAGACAGACTGCACAATCTTGATCTGTAACAGAATGAAATTATTCACATTTCCAAATGGAGTACACAACATCATGTAACAATCAATTCATATTTAGCACAGAAAAATATTACTTCTAATGTTTATAATTAAAATTACAAAATATACTTAAAACCAGACCTTATTATTAGTTATTATAATCATTCATATTAAATTTATGTAGGCTACCAGTGTTGAGTACTAACACAAATGGTAATTCTATTTTTTATGTAAATAGTTCACAAAATAGTAGAAGAGCCACCTAATGGTAAATGTGATCATTGCTCAACCATCAGTGTAGGCATTGTGAGATACCATAGGCATTGCTGATGTATTGCTGACCAATAATGGAGCTCTGCTCCATACTGCATGGACCTGCATCAGTTCAGATTCTTCAACAATGTGACCGAAAAACATATCACCATTCATATTACTTGCACACTTTGAGTATGTGATACATCTTACACATAGAGGTCACATTGTCATGTTTTGGGCTTTTGCCCTAATTTAGCAATAATGACAATAATTGTGTGAGCATATATGTATATTTAAAGATAGGTGGAATGTGATGTTTTAATTGCAGAACAATTTAAAAAAATGTATAAATTCCAGAAGGTTACAAAGTTAAACAAAAACAATGTTTTAGGCACTGGATGTTTAGTTTGGAATTATATAATTAATTCAAAAATCTCACTGGATGGAATTTGAAACAGTTGATAATTAAATGGCTAAATAACTAAATTAAATCGAAACAATTTAATGTAGGACACAGACAGACAACATGACACCCTCAGATTAAATAAAAGGCAGATATATTCATTCAACTAAAATGTAAAGCTACCAAAGTAAATACAAACTAAAAAAGCAAATACAAACCCGATTCAGTACTAAAGAAAGCGTCAAATAGCTTTCATGTCACAATTGTCAAAATTTATAAAATAATTTTCTCAGATAAAATGCCGTCTTGCAATTTTAAAACCTGCTAAAGTTGTTCCCAAAATCAAGCAAAAGAAGATTAGATATCTTTTCACAGGTAACTGTTCATTATTTTATTATTTATTTATAATAATATTTTTGAGGTGCGCTCGGAACACAAAACCTCGACAATTATTCAATTTTATACCAGCTTTATATGAAAATCGATTACCCTAAATTAGGGGAAATATGCATGGGTTATTTGAACACTGATCGATTATAAATTTATATCAAAAAAATATTTTCAAAAGTAAATAGTTGTATTTATTTAAATGTAAAAATGAGGAAATGCAGCCAATGCATAAATACCAGTCGCTGGGTTATTACAAACATAAGATAGATTGTAAAAAGGATTAGAGGGATAAAATAAGGATTTTAACATAGGTAAACCTGGTTGATTGAAAATATCACGTTTGCCTACGATAAAATGCACAATTGAAAGAAAATATTGTATTCTACTTTAGTTCCTGTTTAGCCTACTCAATAAATTATTTTATTTTGCAGATTGCCGACAAATGCTATTAAACAAGAAAAATGGGATTTTATTATTCCTCAAAGTAGGCAAGATAATGATTGGCAATCCAAATTTTGCTTTCTTTATTCATTGCATTTTAATGAATGTCAGGTGTTTTAGAATATTAATATATTTAAATAGTGTCACAATAGAATGTGTTCTATTGTGACAAGATGACTTCTATCTGAGACACGAACCGGTGTAGACATAATTTGTAATGTCATTATAAATAATATTATTATAAAGTGTAATTATACAGTATTCACAATATAGAATTATAGAATAACATGAAGTGAGTTTGTATTTAAATAGCCCCTCTCCTCCAAAGTCCAGACATATCAAAAAGAACCCTCCAACAAAAATAACTACCCGAAAGAGAAAAAACCATAAATTAAAACAATTCAACATATTAAGTACTGTATATTAAAAGAACATTTGACATATTTAATATCTATATTTTTTGATAATTTATAATTTGATAAATAAATTTGCCAATTTAATTTTGCATAATATTTCAAGTCGAAAGTATGGCAAAAAATATTTACTAAATTGTGGGAGATTGCGACTTTTTGTTTTCAATGTGGCAACTTACACACACAAAGAAGTATGTGTCTCTACGATGCCACTGCTAATTGTCAATATGGTTGTCATGCACACATAGAGAAAAAGCGGCTTCACGTCATTTGTTGCATTTCTTTGGGAAAGTTATATCTGCCTTTTATTTAATCTGAGCCACATAGCTTCAACGTTACCTTCTAATTCATTTCGGCTATTTTTGCTTTGAATAACTAAATCCATATTGGGAATTTTGAGATAATCTATTGTTTGTAGATTCGTTCTTTGTATTTATTTACTTACGACAAGAATCAAGCAAGAAATCAACAAAATACAAATGTCATATTTTTGAAGTCTTTTTTTTACACACAGAGTCACAGACAGACACTACCTACATAAACAAACAATCACTACGGTGATCATGGATATATTACTCTAACTGGATAAGTAACTTTGTAGAAGTACCTGAAGATCGATGACGTCATATCAGAAGGACCATTTTTGTATTCTGTCCATGTTATCTACAGTCCCAGGATATATCATTCGATTGTCATTTTTTATAATGATATAAAAACATTTAAGAATAATAACATATATTATTATAAAAAACTTCAGAGGTGTCAAGGGACACCCGGATGGAACGAAGTTCCTTTCGATATATATATAAATATGCACTCTTATTATGTACAAAAGTATTTATTGTTTTACGCGCTCAGCAGTGTGATTCAGCAATATGAAACTAGATGGCGCTGTACAACTTTCTGAATCACGCTGTTGAGATTCTTTGGCCCTAACATAAGTAAAATAGCAAAAGGTGTCCTGACAACTTTTCGTAAGAATTTTTCCGTCTAGCCCCCTTTCACAACGCGCGATAAGGAACTTCGTTCCAATATAGATGTACCGTAATTGTGTACCTTAATTTTCAATTTACTCGTAATGTAACAAATTAAATTCGGTAATTTTGAAGAAATTCTAATAAAATATATTATTTCAATATTATAGTAATTCTTACCACCAGAAAAATTACCAATAGAATACATTTTGAAGAACCATATCAAAATAGGACACAATTTTTCTAAGTGTGGACACCCTACAACTGTGAAGGACGACCTCTATCTGTCCTGTGATTGGTCGAATAGTCCTTCGTATATGACATCATCGATCTTCAGGTACCTCACACAAATTCAGTCATCCAGATAGAGTATATATCCATGACGGTGATACGGTCTTTATGCACTACAGATACATGCATACAGACTACAATAGATAATCACTTCACACTCACAGACTATATATTGGATAACACGCAAATAATTTATTGAGTATTTAATTTAAAAGGACACGAGCGGGATGAAGAGGGAAAGGAAATTTAATGTTCTTTGATTTGTTAAAACTACCAAAACTATAAAAGGTAAAAATAGAAGGGGAGGGGGTGGGGAGGGAAAGGAGGATTGCGAGCGGGAGGGGGAAGGTGAGGGGGAGGGGGAGAGGGAGCGGAATGGAATTTAATGGTCTCTGATTTGTTAAACCTACCAAAACTATAAAAGTTAAAAGTAACAACAATGTATAGAAGTTCGCCAAGACAGCTAGTGTTAAATATTTATTTAATGATGCCAAAGAAGTATAACTTCTCAGGCGCGTACTTGTAATTAGGTTTTTCTTTCTTTAAATATTGAATTGTCATCGGTCCTCGATAAGCCTACGAAGATTGAAATAAATCTGACCGATTAAAGCTAACTAAAGTGGGTAATTAGGTTTTTCTTTCTTTCTTTCTTTTTTAATATTGAATCATCATCGGTCCTCGATAAGTCTACGAAGTTTGAAATAAATCTGTCTGTTTAAAGCTAATTCAAGCGTGAAATTAGGTTTTTTCTTTAAATATTGAATTGTCATCGGTCCTCGATAAGTCTACGAAGTTTGAAAGAAATCTGACCGTTTAAAGCTAATTAAAGCATGTAATTAGGTTTTTCTTTCTTTCTTTAAATATTGAATTGTCATCGGTCCTAGATAAGTCTACGAAGTTTGAAAGAAATCTGACCATTTAAAGCTAATTAAAGCGTGTAATTAGGTTTTTCTTTTTTAGTATAATACGGGTACTCACGATATATATTTTATATGCCGATATTTCGACCCAGTTACAGGGATCGTGGTCACGGCTAGACTGCGGTGGCGCGGAGAAACTCTTGACTCTTGTATTATACTAAAAATGTTTACAGTCCGCGATGAGTTAAGTTTAAAATCATGTAGGTTTTTCTTTCTTTCTTTTTTCTTTCAATATTGAATTGTCTTCGGTCCTCGATAAGTCTCCGAAGTTTGAAAGAAATCTGACTGTTTGAAGTGGGTCAAAATCAAGTCCAAAGAGAAGTTACAAACAAACAAACATACAGGTGAAGCTAATATAAAGCGTGTAATAAAAAATACTAGTTTCTGATTTATTCATTTATATTCATCCAACTACCTAACTGAATGCCAAATTTTAACTTTCTAGGTTATCCGGAACTGGGTTAGTTTTTATATATAGGTCAGTCAGTGATAAAAATTACGAATTTCGGACGTTAATATCTAAATAACCATTTGAGGTGTGTTTATGAAATTTAGAGCACATAATATGCATTTCAATAGTCTCAATAAATGAGCCAAGTTTGACAGGTTTATGTGGAAGAGTTATGAGGGGGTCAAAAGTGGCTCCAAATGGTCCATGTAATATTACTATTACTTCTTTACTATTATTATTAGTTCTGTTAGCTTGAACATGGCTTGACACGCTACCGCGTATCCAGATTTCCAAGAATAAATAAGACAAATAGATAGAAATAAGATAAACTGCAGTCTGGGTTTGTTGGGAGGAAAGGTGTTGCCTACATTCATCCCTCCTCCAAGTCGTTTAATCTCACATTCCATATGCATTACTATATAAAACAGGTATAATATAAGGTATAAAAGGTAAGGTATATAAGGTATAATATCACTTACCATCAGGTGACCCATCTGCTTGTTTGCCTACTTAAGGCATAAGAAAAGGTGTGATGAAAGTTAAACATTTTCATTAAAAAAAACTAACACTTTATTCAATGTTTATTCCCCATCTTTATAAAATGAATTACATAAGTATTCTGGAATGAAATGCTAAAGAAAAACTTCATTTCTGATATTTGTTTTGCTTATCTAATTGCTTACAAAAAATATGAATTTACTTGTCTCTTACTTTAATAAGATCATCTAGATCTAATGCTACGCATATTTCCTTGGAATCAGTACGGGGGTTGCGGTCCAATATCTCCGTGATGGGATAGTAGTTGTCACGATTGTCAACATTCCATCCAGAATACTGAAAGCAGTGAAACAAAACAATGACATTAATTTGAATCACCATATTATAAGAAAAAAATTGTAAAAGTAACATTGTAACTACATTAAACATAAGTTTAGATAAGGGAGAGATCCCAATGAAATAATTGCAGTAAAATCAAATAAATTAAAGAATAAGGACCAAAAATTAACCTTGATTAATTAAAGAGATAGCAAAAGGGAAATATAAAATACAAAACTTTAATATTAATAATTTCATAAAGATTTTAATGACTTACCACACATGTACATTTATGAAGAATTTTTCCACTTGACTCCATAGGGATGAATTTTTGCAACAATGCTTTGCCATCTATTTTCCATAAATTCAATTCGTCCAACTTCGATATAACAGTATCTCCATCCCACTTAACATCAGATTTTAACAAAACAAAGTTTCCAGACTGCAATAGAAAAAATATTTATCAATTTGTGCAAAAATATAAATGTAACATTAAAAATTAACACTAAAATGTAATATTAAAAGGTTAAAAATTATAACACAGCAATGGAGAACTGCTGCAGGTCGGCAGACTTCAACCAAAATGAAAGTTTCCTTGGAAGTGCAACTCTAACTTTTCCACAAACAATAAAAAAGTAACAGGTGCTAGCAATTTATCATGGTAGAGCACCATAAATACCACATCATCAGTATGGTAATATTTATCATCCATCAGCCTAAGGGTATCCACGCTGGAACATAGCAATGGTTCCTATGTATATGAAAAGACATATCAAATTTTTTGCATATGTTGTATATATTGATGCTTGAAAGGAAAAACTGACTAAGCGACATTGAGCTAACTTTACAGGAGAGCAGTTTAAAGTTGAATTTTTAAAAAAGTTGTTGTATATGCCACAATACCCTGTGACGACCCGTGTGGCGCAATGGTTACCATGCCGGATCGCCGAGCCAAGGGTCCTGGGTTCGATTCCCAGCGAGGCGGAAATTTGAATGATGAGTTTGAATTTCTGTTCTTGGTCTGGGTGTGAATGTCCTTGTCTTGTGTGTTGTCCATGGCACCCACGACACAGGGAATCCTAGTGTGGGGCTATGAGTGTGAAGCGTTTATTTATTTATTTATTTAATATACATGATAAAATAAGGATTCCGTACAGTATGAATAACGTCAGTAGGAGGATTACAAAAAATTTATGATTTTTTCTAAAAATTTAAACTTTAAACTGCTCTTCTGTAAAGTTAGCTCAATTTTGCTAAGTCACTATGACCGGCCCTGAGCTTTCTGAATTCAGCAGAAATAATAAAACATAATTACATGGAAATGCTTTGGTACATCTTTTGATTGACTCGAGTCAGATTTATTGCCATCAGAGCCATTTTTTTCATCATCGGAACCCTCTTCTTCGTCCAGATCTCCTTCCTCATCTTCTCCTTCCTCGTCTTCCTCTCCTTCACCTTCACTTTCCTCCGATGAAGAGTCTTTGCGTTTCTTTTTGGAGTTGTTTAGGGATGCTCTAGATGCTCGTTTTCGTCCACCTCGGCCGGGCTGTTCCGTCTGGAATAAAATGCAACTAAAATTATGAGTTGAAACTGGCTTCATAATTGCATTCATATTTGCCAAATAACGTTTCCACTCTCAAACCCGATGAATTTGATTATCAATTATTGTCATTTATATTTTGTTTTGCTAATAAACTGAACGGTTATAAACTTCTCTTGTGTACGGTATAAACATTTACATAATAAAAATGGTAACACGTACGTGTATGGCTCTCCTAATTTAAATCAGCCATAATATACCCAAAAGGTTCGTAAGCTTAGAAAGTTAATTGCCAAAACCTAACCTCGTCAAACATATACAATCGTTAATAACGAAAAGCACGCGCCATTTCTGTTATTTTCGTGTTACAGTTAGAGGAAAGGATGTGAAAAATTAACGAAATAAAATATTAATGTATCATATTGCAACAAGATTTTCTGTTTAAAATAATACCGGATCGGCGTCCGGCGTCCAGTCTTCACCCGAATCTTGAAATTCTTCAGGTTCGCCGCCGCCTTCTGATCCTTCGGATTCATCAGCTTTCTTCTGAGATTTCCTTTTACGCATTATGTATTAGCTTTGATTATATTTAACTTTACGAGACAAGGGTTTTGACTATGACGCCACCACAAAACTAAATTCTTTTATTTTACAAAGGCAACAACGCTCTTTCACAAGCACGAACCATGAAAGCAAGCAAAGCAAGCAAAGCAAAGCAAAGGCCATAGAGACAAACGCAAGCCAAAGCCATAGACTTATGGAGAGTTTTTTTCTGAACATGGCGTTGATATAACTACGCTCAGCCAAAGATATGAAATGAAAAAAAAAAAATTTTTGGAATGAATAATTTTTTTATTTATCATTTATAAATCATAGATGTAGGACCAGTACATTTTCCCATAAATTTGATAGAACGAAATCACCAGTCACAAAATTTCACGTAGATTTTGCCATTTCAAACACAAAGTCTACATGAATGACAGAGACAAAATATTATTTTTGTCCCTGTCACCGTGGCCGATTGACGATTACCATGGATATATTACACATGGCCGCGTTCCACTTGACGTTCACAACGATCAAAATGACCCATTTTCGCGTTCCACTTGGCAACCACGGTCGTCATGGTCGCGGCGAATACGTTATAGATATGACGTCATTAATTTCGCTCACGCTCACAACGACCCAACAATCAATCGTTCGATGACGTCATATCTGACGTCATATCTTGAGGACTATTCGTCATTCGACCCAATTCGACCAATCACAGTCTGGATTGAGGTTGTCCTTCATAATAGTAAAGTATTACTACTACTAATAATAATAATAAAACTTCATATATTGAAACTAATATTATAAAGAAGAAAATTTTGATGTTTTGTTCGTTTCTTTGTAATGATTAAACTAAAAAAACTACTGTAAATATTTCAAAAATAGGATGCTCTTTTATTTTAAAAATAAGAATCTGTACGCAAACCAAAGCAAAGTAAGGATGGTTAATAGATAAGAATGTGTTTAACTTAATAAAATTTTTATATTTACGTAGTTTACAACCTATAAATGAACAGGATTCCTTATCTCGTGAGTGCCATGGACAATACATAAAGAAAAGAACACACATCCAGACCGAGAACAGAAATTATAACTCATCATTCTAATTTCTGCCCAATTTTAGTTAAAATATATATATTTAGTTGCTAATAGTAGTAAAAAAGCCTTATGTACTGAAATCTAGCCATAGTACAATCTACATTGAGTATTTTGCCTACAAATCATGGCAGAAAGGTTTCATTGACTGGATACCGATGTATTACGTTAACGTGATCCATCCTTGAACGTTCGAACGCATCTGAACCACTGACTTTGAAATTATAATGACTTGTTATAATGCCATATAGATTCTTAGTTATGGAATAGTTTAAAAGACGAAATAATAAACATAGTGGCATCCTTGTCTAACGTATGAAATAAAAACAATCCAACTCTTTACGCAACAGTTTTGCTATACTGTCAAATTTTTCAATTACCAAGGTACTAACTACTAAAACCCACTTTGACAAAGGAATGTCAGTCACGTCAAATTGGACACTATATATATATATATATGTAGCAGAAGGAGGTATTCTATGGTATTGGTTATGAAATGATATTCCTTTTACTTTGCACCATGATATATTTCCAGTTCTCCTAACATTCACATCAATATTCCAAAGTACTTCAACACTACGTGATCAATAATAATCTGTTCTACATTCTTGACAATTCCCTAATCTAAATATGACATGACATTTCTTATATGCCAGCCTCTGCATCAGGCAAGCGCTGTAGAATAAAGAGGTCCGTCCCCGGACCTTCACTGGAGATTCATGGCCTCACCGATATATAGTAGGAACAAAACCGCCATGTTTTGTTGCGTAGGTATGCACGTTTTTTTCGTAGGTAGGGCGGCTCCTTTATAATATCTCCATGCATTATGCATAGATACATATTGTTTGTCACAAGTGCAAACAATGGAGATTTGTGACAAACAAGGAAGAGTGAGTTGGTTATTTGGAGATTTGAGTAATTTTGAAGTAGTAAGTTTAAGTGTGATGGTGGGTAGCAGTATACTGGGCTGCTCGTTAAAGTTACATTTCTTTTAAAATAATCTCAAAGAAACGTAAATTCTTTGTGACATGTGCGTCCATGCCGTAGCTCTATAGGTACTACATCTGTAGAAATAAATATTTGATACGGTTCTTCAAAATGTTTTCTATTGTTATTTTTTTTTAAATTATTTATTAAAATTAGAAAGTGGTAGAATAAAATCTTTAAAAATATATTTTTTCAAGGTACTTCACTTACAGGTTTTTTTTTCGTCTACCCAATAGTGTGGGGTATTATTGAAAACGTCTTTCAAAAATATTATGGGTTCGCATTTGCAATGCCATTTTTTGATTCAGGGTTGCATTTGCGAAATATGCGGCATTTAACCATATTTTTATTTATTCTTTTAACAAAATTATAAAACTATTGCAATATTTGTAATAATAAGTTGGAAGATATTGCAAGTCAGTAACTATTAACTTATTAAATAGTTATTTTTCGAAACTTTCAAAAATGGCAATTATCTTAGAAATTAAGTTTTCCTGGTAAACTTTCAAAACTTGAGTAGCTCATGAAACATGCTAATTCCTAATTAGCATGCTTTTTATTATCATGTGTTGAAGAACCCATATACATGCTTCTGTTGTAACCATGGATGTATTACTCTAACTGGATAAGTAACTTTGTAGAGGTAATAGAAAAATGGTCTTTAGGTTATGACGTCATCCGTCCGCAGGTACCTCTACAAAATTACTTATCCAGTTAGAGTAATATATCCATGACCATGTAGTTTTCTAGCACTCGAAGTTGGTGTGACCATACTTTAACATAAAATATATAATTTAATACAAAAGTAGGACAAATCAATATTTAAAATATCGCGCATGAGCAATGCAACTGGCAAGTACGTTAAATAAAGGTATGGAAGGTGATTTAGCGAACTCAGAAGAATAATTTTTATCTGTATTTCTTGTGGCGTCGTTGCAGTACGCACGCTGATTGTTGCTGTTGTTGTCATATCAGCTGATTGCGTCATTTCATTTATAAAACAATAACGCAAAACAAAAAACAAGTCGCAGTACCTCCTTGGATTTTTTAAATTCCGGAAAGTAAAATAAGTTGTGAAAATCAATCATGAAATTCCAATATAAAGAAGAGCATTCGTTCGAGAAAAGAAAGACTGAAGGAGAGAAAATTCGTAGGAAGTATCCGGATCGTGTGCCCGTAATTGTAGAGAAAGCCCCGAAGGCCAGACTCGGAGACCTCGACAAGAAAAAATACTTAGTGCCGTCAGATTTAACCGTGGGGCAGTTCTACTTTTTGATCAGGAAACGCATTCACCTCCGACCTGAGGATGCACTTTTCTTCTTTGTCAATAATGTCATTCCGCCCACTTCGGCTACAATGGGCTCCCTTTACCAAGAACACCATGATGAAGATTTCTTCCTCTATATCGCATTTTCCGATGAAAATGTGTATGGATTTTAAATTCTTATTCTAAATTTCAATATTTCTATATTGTGTAGAGATGTCAACACATATGGTAAATCTTACTTTAAGAATTTAAGGCTTAGCAATATTGATGTATTATGTTTCATGGTGATACTAAAATTTTATTTGCAATATCTATTCACTTGATGTGTCTTTGAATTTGTAAAGGCAATGTGATCATAGTTATAGTAGAGTACTATTATGGGCTAAAGTATTCCATTGTTTCAATTTCTTTGTTTCTTTGAAGTGTAATTATTCCTGTATTAAATCATTAAAACTTTACTAAAGATAAATGAGTTTTATTTGTTATACAATACTATATCGAAAGATTTTTTTTTAGTGTTTTTGTAATTTTGGGCACATTCTGATTTGCCACCAATATGTTAGTTACTAACTTAGAAACGATTACCTATAAAGTATGTTAATAACTTCCGTAACACTACTACACAATTATAAATTTTAGCTAAAAATAGCTGTTTCCTGCAGCTTCACATATGGAAATTATGTTTTACCTTACTTGTACCTCTTGCAGAAGAAAATTTAAAAAATGGTGAATTTATACTGAAAGTACATGCTTATTTAAAGTACTTTTATACTGAAACCCACAATACAATCACAAAGGATTTCTCCAAGAGCGGGTTTTGAAAACTAAGCAATATTCTCATTAATTTGTATTTTTTTCAAATCGGTTGATGTTTTAAAAATATTCCATGCAAACATTCATTCCTTTTCCCACGGAAACATTTTAATTTTCCGGGATTAGGTTTCCTAAAATATGACCCTGGGTATTACAAGAACTTTACCACTTTACCCGGACAGACAATAATTCTAAAAAAATATATTTTTGTACTCTAACACGTTATTGAAGTGCCCCCTAATCGAAATTTTTAAAAAATATTCAATGTACAGAAAATTTACCCTTTGATTTTTATATTAGATATGAAAATATACGAATATTTTAATCATGAATTATTTTGTATTTAAACAGTTCATGTTTTCTCCTTCAGTTTCTACACTGTATGGCCTTGCAAGTTATAATCATTTATATCCTATTGTATAGACGGCAAAATAATTAGGTATGTAGGACATGATTCTTCTGTATTTTAAAATCTGTAATTTTATTATTAATAGTACAGAATGTTTGTGTTGTTACCATTAGAAAATATGAAGTTAATAACATTAACTTCATATTTTCCTTTGTTCAACTGTCACTTGTCAGACTCAGATTCTCAGATTGCAATAGGAAAATATTATTTATTTATTTGTCCATAAACATACACATACATATACACACACATACATATTATTTAAGATTGATTCAGCTATGGAAATAATTGTTATAAATTATAATAGCAGAGAGTCTTAAATTAAATTAATTAAAATTTATAATATCAATTTCAAAAGGCAGTTGTATAGAGAATAATATCTTACTAAACGTTGTATCCCGACATGGTAAATCAACGAAACTATAATAGATAATTTAAAACTTTAATTAGGACTTGCATTTGAGGGAAATTAAAATACATGTTACTTATTATTTCTTTTTATTTTTCAACTTTGTTCATATTTCAGTAAAGTAGTTAGTGATCGCAGTTTGAGGAAGTAGGAACGCCACTGCAAATCTCAATTCCGGAAACAGTGACGGAAAGGCATCACAGATAGGGTTGCCACCCGTAGGTACTATATTATACAAGATGGTCCAAAAGTATGGAAACCCCTGAATAACTCCTCAGGAATGCATTTTGGAGGAAAATGTTTCGTACAAAAGTTTTTGATATTTTTTCGACTAACCGTTGATGACCTTGAATTTGACCTTGACCGTGGCTTTGAAAGTCAAATCAAGGTCAACTTCATTTTTTCAAGTTGTAACCCCTATTTTTCATTCTGGATTTGGAAAGAGCAGAAAATTTTACGCGAAAAACGACCTTGACCCTGACCTTGACTATGACTTTGAATGCTTAATCAAGGTTATTTTTCGAACGGGACCCTCCCATTTTGTATTCCGGATCTGGGAAGGGCAGAAAATTTTACCGACCAAAAACGACCTTGACCATGACCTTGAATGCTAAATCAAGGTCAAGAAATAAGAAGAAAGGTTTTCGAACGGGAGACTCCTATTTTTTACTCCGGATCTAGGAAGGGCAGCAAATTTTACGTCAAGAAAGATCTTGACCCTGACCTTGACCTTGAATGCTAAATCAATGTTAAGGTCGTTTTTCGAACTGAAGACTCCTATTTTTTAATCTCCGGAATTTTACGTCAAAAAATCCTTTATCCTGACCTTGACCATGACCTGCATCTTTATAAAAAGTTATACACGATACAATCCGGTATAAAAAATGGATATTCTCGGTTGGGAATATCAATTGACCTTGATTTAACGATGTAGGTCATGGTCAAGGTCAGGATCAAGGTTTTTTTTGACGTAAAACTTTTTGCCCTTCCCATATCCGGAATAAAATATAGGAGTCTCCCGTTCGAAAAATGACCTTAATGAAGCATTGAAGGTCATGTTCAAGTTCAGGTTCAAGGTCGTTTTTGGCGTAATATTTTCTGCCCTTTCCGAATCCGTAATAAAAAACAGGGGTTACCATTTAAAAAAATGAAGTTGACCTTGATTTGAGCTTCAAAGCCACGGTGACGGTAAAATTCAAGGTCATCAACGGTTAGTCGAGAAAATATCAAAAAACTTTTGTACGAAACATTTTCGTCCAAAATGCATTCCTGAGGAGTTATTCAGGGGTTTCCATACTTTTGGACCACCCTGTATAGTATAATAACGTGCTATATTTCAGTCAATTGTACTATATGTTATAGAAAAATAATAACGGCACGGTCGGCGTCTTATCTCATCGTAGTGCGACGTTGGAGGCAGACTCGAGGCGTACAGTAGAGGTAACTCTCCTCATTAGGTAAAAGCTATTCTACCACTTCGAGAGCAGCATTCTTAGACAACTAGACATTAGACAACAAATTAGTTATAAATAGGGAGGTACATGCGTGCATGGGACTAAAATCCTTGAGAACCGATGTAGTCATGATTACTTGCAAGGTCGTTAATAGGTACGTAGAAAAAATTTCAGTAGGTAATGTATGTTGTAGGGATGTGCCCACTTTAGATTTCCCTAGGAAAACTGAATCCCTATAGTTCTATCACGTTCGTGCGGCCGTTCGATAATTTTTCAATTTAGGGGTCAATTAGTGAATAATTAATGGTGCTTTATGGTGCATGTATGGTAAAATTAAAAGGAAAACTATCACGGCTACTTACGATTCTTACGATTAGCAAATTAACGAGTAGGTAATAGTCGGTCCACTTACAATTATGGAACTCTACGTTGCACTTGGCTCGATACGCACTTGGCCGAATTAGTTAGATTTATTAATCCAATCCAGAAAAGTATTAGGTAAACTTCTAGGTGCAGGTAAAAGACGAAATTTATTTCTCTACTCATACAATCTTGGTTTCAATAATCATTTCTTACGCAGAGGAGTACTCACACTATACAAGAAACCCCCTAAGGTAAGTTAGTTATTACTACCAAATAGGTACTACCTAATTAACATAATTATTATTTCTTTTTTAACTAAAAAGATAAATGCATGTTTTCGTAGTGATTACTTAAAAAATTACGGAGGTTGAATCAAACTCTGTAGCCCTATTTAAACCTTTGAGGTGCTTTATCGTTTATTCTAATTGGACGTTGTGGTCGACATTTCAACACCTATAGTATATAGCGATAGTTGTTTTATCCATAGCAATAGGCCATTTGGAATACCCCAGTACTCAGTATGTTTCTGAAATTCGAAGTCTAATCATTAATCATTATTAAATATTCGAAATCTGCGCGTAATACAGTAATCTTCTTTATGTAATACAGCCAATGACACAGCAGGAATATTACGATAGGTAATTTAACAACAATGTGTTAAAATAAAACAATATTTATCTTCAAGTGTAACAATCTCATCGCCATATCAGGTGCTTGTGTTTGATTTGTAAGATTACAGAATTACCGCGCAGATCTCATTAGAATCGAAGCGTTTTTTATCCGACTGCTAGGAAGGGTTATCTTTTTCGCGCGTATCTTGTATGTATGTATTATATGTGTTTATTGTTTGCATTGTGTGTTATCCATCCATCAGCCTTTGGGTGTCCATTGCTGGACATAAGCCTTCCCTAACTTGCGCCACTCTGACCGGTCCTGAGCCTTCTGCTGAATCCAGCGGATGCCCGCTGTCTTCTTCAGGTCGTCAGTCCACCTGAGCATAGAATGCTCCTTTTTCCGAGACGTGGGCGCCATTCGAGGACCTTTCTTCCCCAACGGTTATCGATCCATAGCACTATGTGGCCAAGCCCATCGCCATCTCAACTGGCTAATTCTTTGAGCTGTCGGTTACCCTTGTTCGTCTACGGATCGCCACATTTCTGATGCGATCACGTAGAGTGTGTAATATTCTTTATTACACAAACGTTAGCTACACTTTTACTACATCAAAGACCCACCACTACCCACCTACCCATCCCATTTTCTCTTATTCACTTTCATCTTCCTTTATTTCTGATATAACAATATTTCCCTACAGGTATCTATCTATAGGTAAGTACAGAAAATTATAATTTACGGAATTTTGTGCAAATTATTATTTCAAGGTGTTAAGATATTTTCCTAGTTTTTATATTATTTATTAATGTAGCAGTGCATTTTTTATCGTACAGAAAATATTCACCTGAATAAAATAAATGACACTTAAATTTTTTCGTATGTACAAATAAAAAACAAGAATACAGCTATCATAAAATGTATGCAAACTAAACAGTATTCCGGTCGCGTAAATAACAATGAACCTTGACGGTATGTAAATTTTGTTACTGTGCCTACTTATTTTATGTATAGGTAAACGATATCATGAAAAATTTGTGTTTGTCATGTACTTACAAAAGGTGTTAAATGTATTCTGCAATATCAAATTGAGAAAAAGGAACTCAAAATTATTATATTTACAATATTCTCTATTAGAGACTCTCTAATTAGCTGTTGCCCGCAGCTTCGCACGCGGAAATTATGCTTATCATATTTAATTTTATCCCCTATTTCACCCCTTGAGGGTTGAATTTTCTAAAATCTTTCCTTAGAGGATGCCTACGTCATAAGAGGAATACGTGAGTTTTAAGTTTCTAGCCCTAAGGGTTTGGTCTATGCGTTGATACATCAATCACTTTTGCCTTTTATATATATATATAAACCAGTCTATAAGGATAAAGTTGCCTAGAGAACAAAGGTCACAAATACCTGTCATAAAAATTTCAAGTATGTATTTGATGATTACTCATTGATTTCGTGTGTTATTTGGGTATACTAATGTCAAATCGCATCAAGTTTACAATACATATTTAAACTAAAGATTATTTTTTTCTTAAGTAATCCTCTATTTATATTCAATTCTAAAAAATAATCATTAATTTCTAAATTCAATACTTAACTATTAAACATAATGAATAATTTTGTATATTCTATCATTATCTATATTTATCATTCTAAACCATAAATTAGGGGGCTTGCGTTCTTCGGTTCGCTAGTTCGATTAAGTATATGAATTTTCAAAAATCCTTATTTTTTTACAAATTTTCATGCTTCAAAGTACACTGGCTTAAATTGGCCATACACAATCAAGTTTACTTGTCAAGTTTGCAGCGGCCATGATGCGGCATCTAGTAAACTTGTCAGTGTATGGCTATCTATGTAATGTATATTGTATGGAAGACCGCTCATGTAAACTGGATGCCGCATCAAGTCCGCTGCTAACTTGACAAGTAAACTTGATCGTGTATGCCCAGCATTAGCCTGTGCGTTGTCTGTCAAGTCAGTAACAATTTGCGTTTTTAAGTAAACCGTTTTAGTAGCTGAAGTAACAGTTTTTAGGGGTGATAGTATCTCGCTCGATACGCAGTCTTCTAACAACTTATCATCGCAATTTTATTAATCTCAATTAAATAATAAAGATATAATATATTCGTATAAAATAGGTACATTGCCTGCAATTTTTTACTTTCTTTACGTGAAAATGGATAATATTAAAATTCTATAATTATAAATAGATAGGTACATTATGAGAAATAAAAAATATTATAGCACATTCATATTTATTTATTTTAATAATAAAATGACAATATTGGCAAAAAATTTATTAATTATGTATGGAAAGAAATGTTTACCTTATCCTTCTAAAATCATTCACATTAACATACACGTTTCATCATGTTATATTAACAGTTAAGTAGCAAAATTGATGCATCTTTCAGCCAGCAGCCTTACATGTTTGTTATTAGTATAACATAACAAAGAAGTTACGATAGTTATAAATTATATTGTTTAAACATTACTGTTCACTAGGATTTTGTTATTGTAAATCAATTTTCATCATGTCGCTATGCCCTCCTAATAAGATTCAGAATGTTATGACCCCATTATTCTATCCATATTATACGTAATAAGATGAAATTGATGTCAAATATTACATCTAATTAATAATACTTGAATATACCTATTTAAATTGCGCAATAACATGATCAGTCAAAAATAAATTTTCACTAACCACAATAAAAATTGTTATGTAGAAAAAGTCATTTGCAGTGTTCGTACGTGTACTACATAAATAGGAAGTTGTTTCAGTGATGGTAGGAAAATTTTCATTGTTCAATTGAGTCTAATGATATCATCACTAAAATAAAAGTATGATAGTAATTGCAATGAAAAAATGCCTTTTCCACTTAACTTTACCACTCATAACTTATAGAATACACTGCAGAATGTCATAAAGCGAGTCCTTTTGCTGGAGCCAGAATGGTTCTGAACAGAACAATAGTAAAGTTAATAAATATACAATAAAAATGACGATATTTAAATTTTATACATTCGAACCATGATGCGAAAATTGGCATCTTAGGCAAATATTGCGACAAGTGTCGGCCGAACGGAGATGGCAGAGGCAACTTTGAAACACCTTTTAAGAATATATATGTATATTATAATGCTAATAGACTCGGTTGCAACACTATTAAGATCTACAATGCCTGTTTTTATTTAACCCTGACTCTATATTAAACTTTAAAACAGTCAAAGGACTCACAATATGCCATAACGAAATCTATGAAATCAGCTTTGACACGTCACTTAATTGGTCCGTTTTTAATGAAAACAATACAAAAAAAAAACATTTTCTGGAAATTACGGTCTTAGCATAATTTTTAAAATAAAAAAACTTAAACTTTAATGCACAGTTGAATGAATTTTCTTAGATTAACTACATACAATAATATAGTTTATATAGGAGAAGGAATCTACTACACTTACTTGAGCTTACATGCTAATGCTTAAAATCTATAGCCATGTGAGCGCCGCGACGGCCGCCCCCGGGGGCGCATGCCTCGCCCTCGGGATCCACTTTCACTATCTAAAAATAACAACAAAATATTATTATTAATTTAACACCACAACAAATATGATATAACAAATACAATACCCTATTATAGATAAGTGTTGTTATATCCGATTTTAATGTTTATTAAAAATAACATTCACACATATTTATTGTACTTAAATTATCTTAAACTTACACTTTGAATGCATTTTTTTCAGCATTAATGCCAAAAGGTTTATGTATTAGTTATTGGTCACCTTTAGCTTTTGTATTATTATATTCTGGTCAGTAATGTTTGAATTACGCCCGCTTATAACAAGATAATAATTTGAGAAAAATAAAATTTTTAAACCTTTTAAATTTTAAACCAAACGGGAAAACATTGCTACAGGTCTAATGGATCAATCTGTTTATTAGTCGAGTCAAATTAGAGATTTTATATCGGAATGAGAAATAAGCTGGAAATTCATAAACTTCATTTTGGGGTTCTCATAAAATCTCGTGATTGCGTCGTTTAAGGTCAAATGACACTAAAATAGTTTTTTCGTGATCATCTAGGTGTCTTTATCTACCACCCTACATTTTCCTATTATCATACAGAAAATATATGTATTAATTATCGATTAGAAAGTCTTACAATTTTGAATCGATTTGTTGTAAAAATTGGTTTTTTCGTGAACCGATTTTTTTGTACATCTCTAGTATCACTGCGATGACAAACGACAAATATGGCTGTATATTATGTAGTACTTTTTAGGGGGTCAACTTACCAGCACGCATCCATCGTTGAGGTGGCGCGGGCGCGTGCGAGGGCGACGGCGCGGGGGAGGGGGAAGGTGACGGTGCGGGGGAGGGGGCCGGCGAGGGGGCGGGCGCGGGGGCAGGTGCGGGGGGGCGACGCGCCGCCGGGGCGCTGGCCTCCGCTTCGCGACCCTCCTCGGCAATCTACCGACAATTTTCATTGGTACAATTGGTACTAGACCCAACGCTTATGGTTATCTAAGAGGTTTGATTGAGTTAAGATATTACAAGCGTGATCGGTTGTTTGTCACCCGTAATGAATTGCATTAGAAACGTATTCTTCAGTGGTAAAAACGATACAAGAGACATTAAGAGTTGAAGATGCTTGACCAGTGGCGAATTCACGTCCTGCAATATGCGAGTTTGTTTTTTGTTTTTAAAAGATCTTTATTTATATTTATATAAATAGTTCACAGGATATACATATTTAGAACAAATTACAAATATTGCAAATACAATAATAAGACTAAGAAAACGTTACGTAGGCTATACGCGCCTCTTTAAACAAACAGAATATTTATTATTTCATTTTGATCAAGATTATAAAACTATTATAATATAGTTAAACAATAATAATCTTGGTAATGCAAGGCTTTGTAAGATGACCATTACATTTAGACAATTTAATTTACATTTAACACGTTAGTAGCGTTAGAACTACAAGCAAGTTGATTTTTTTTATGCTTACGAAACAGGCATACGGCCCATCTGATGGTAAGTGGTCACCGTCGCTAATGGACACGTGCAGCATCAAGGGTTGCAAGTGCGTTGCCGGCCTTGAAGGATACGGTATACACTTTTCTTAAAGAACCCATATTTATAACTTACCAATGTACCATTTAAGTACTTAGGTACACGTGATAATTAATATGGAGTACAAAAACAACGACGATATATCCGCACAAAAATATAACTGAGGTGTCTGCAGTCGATATCTATTGTAGATGGATATTGCAGAAGGAGCGATCCAGCGGATAAGACTGAATCAGCCTAGCACTATCTAAGGGCGTATCATTCAAGTTAAATTTATGTAGAAGACCTGCAAGCCAAACCATGTGAAATGAAAGAAAGAAAACAACATAATCCTATTATGAACTATACATGTTACAATGCTCGCGTTTGTTGTGCCAGAGAATGGTACCCACTCAGTGTATTGACGTAGTGGGCTCTTTTGGTGACTTACAGGCGACAATGTTTTTTTTTTATTTTTATGATTACCTACCTACTGATAAAATATTTGTATTGATATAATATTAATATGTCCAAATGCCTTCTCAATATCTAGGAGCATCATGCCAGTGGACTCGACTGAGTTTAATCCATGGACTACATGTTCCGCAGCTCTAGCTAGTTGCTGTGTAGTTGAGTGCTTAGGACGAAAATCAAACTGCTCAAGAATGAGGTGGATTCCAGTTGCCTTCGAGAGGCGGGCTAAGATGATTGCTACAAATAGCTTACCTAGACCATGTAATAGACTGATTGGTCGATAGTTGCTAGGAATCATCTTTATATTTATAATATTCAATATTCTCAGTTTGTATTCTGTTCACGATTAATTTGTACTATTAAATCGGGATCTAAGTGTAAGAATCAAATCCACTGAAACCAGTACAAAACTTTTTAAAATACATCAAAACATGGTGTACCTGATGAGGCGAAGACGGTTCACTGCCCTGCGAGCTCACGGCGGCTGCTTCCTCGTCGCCTCGTGATTCTTCCCATTCTCGAGTTTCACTGCCTTCTGTTCCTGTAAATAATAATTAATTAATTATTGCAATCTCGAATGTTTTGGTCTTAGCAATGTAATAAACGACGGTCGATTCTCGAACAACGATTTCCTGTTGTATCGTGCATTCCAATAGACGTGCGATGTTCTTATCACCATGAATAATGAATTAAAACATTCAATGATAAATTGGTACATGTATAATTGTACATTTAGGGTGCCTTCACACTAGGTCGCCAGTAGTGCGGCAGCAGCGCGACAATAGCCGCGCGGCAGGCGCGCGGCTGTCGCGTGCGGTCAGTCGGCTTCAAGCCAGTGTCTCAATCGCACGTTCGAACATAAAGAACAATGCCCAAAAATTATTTTTTATTTTTGTTAGCGTCTTAAAACGTCAGTTATACCGAAGCAATTCAATTATTTTTTTACGTATTTTAAAATGAATACCTGTACCCGTATTACCCAGTGTAAAATAATTTTATTAAAAAGTGATGAATTGACTATAATAACAATGATGTCAACAATGTCCATTTTCATTCGGGCACTCACTTCGATACATAGCTTGTATCAAGCAAGATATAGGGAGACTTCTGGCCAATATTACAGACAGAATTTCGTTATAAATGTTGGTATGACAAAGGCAATGATGTCAAATTTCCATTTCCGGTTGTCAATAAAAAAAAAGTCAGAATAAAATAATGGTAAAAATTACAGGCAGCCGTAAGTCTCCCCTACTCTATGACTCAATGGTTTAAGAATTAAATCTCAAAATACTTTGGTTCTGGGGTGTGTCTGCTGAAAATTCTTATGTAACTAAGCTCAGAAATTAAAGCGGCGATTTTTAGAATTTTTTTTATTTTAAGACGCTAAAGTTGAAAATGAAATAAAACGATGTATGGCAGTTGGGCATTGTTCTTTCACAATGAGTGAATTTGACACAGAACAATTTATCGTTGAAGTTTAAAGACGTCCAAACCATATGATTTTTTAAGTAATGAGGCAGCCACTGTCGCACCTACCTGCCCTTAATATGAAAAACAATATATAAATAGGGTGTTATAAATTCCAAAAATAGGATAAAAAAATTATGTGAACAAATGGGTACCCTAGGAACCTATAGACTTACCTAAGTGTTACACATTAACTTAGTAAAAGCCTGTTCACTCTTTTCTTGAAGACATCCACATCATAGGCAGGCGGGAACGCCGACGCAGGCAAGGCTGCGGAAATGCTGTTGCGAAATCGAGTATCACAGCGCCGCGGCGTTGAATACTATTCTCAAGAAGACGTTATAATTCGCCGAAAGACTCTCTTGACATTCGGACGTAATTAAAGAATTTTTTATTACTACCATATTTCAACACTGAATACTACTACATAATCACTATTCACATGCCGATTTCGAAACAAAGGATCAATCCAGTATATTCTTTTTTTATTATGAATGCGACGTCGATGGCGCCGAAGGAGAACCAATAAAAGCAGGAGCAACAATGATGTTTCCCCTTTGGAGTCCATTATTGAAATAAACTGGCCACCCTGATTTAAGCAAGTCGAGCGACTATATTTGTAATGAGAAGGCATCCGCTGCTGTCGCGCTGCTGCCGCACTACTTGCGACCTAATGTGAAGAGGCTCTTATGGTATACTAGCTGTTGCCCGCAGCTTTGCACGCGGAAATTATGCTTATCATATTTATCCCCTATTTCAACCGTGGATCGTGGATCGTCAGCTCGTTTGCCGGCTATTTCCATAAAAAAAATCTAATAAGTACTAGTGTCCCGCGGATGCGTCTGCGAGTGCGGCTGCGGCGGGGGTAGCGCGGCGGCGAGGTCGGCGTGCGTGTCGTGGTGCGAGGCCGCGCCGCCCGCCTCCGCGAACGTGAACCGCGCGCCCGCACCCGCGCCCCCCTCGCCCCCGCCGCCGCCCGCGCCCAGCGGCGACACCACCGCCTCGCCGAACCTGCACACGACACGCGACAACTACACTCAAACCATTCAACTTATCACAGAATACTTAATAGTATATATTGGTACAGAAGAGTCACGCCGTAAAATCATTTAAATAAATAGCGACTCTTGCTCCGACACAATAAAGTGTAATTCAGGTCGCACAGTGTGGTAGATTACGAATATATGACACGGCGCGACCCGCGCGGCCGTGCCTGCGGCGACTGCGGCACGGATTTTGTTCGCGATGTCTGTTCTAGTACGTAGTTCGAGTTAGCAGTTCAATTACTCAAACACAGTAGATAGTAGATATACACAGAACGATGGGACATAAAGTCGGTTTTTTTAGACGAGGATTATATGGTAAACAATCTTGGCACTTATTTTTATTGCAATATTAATATATGTATGTAAATTACTTAAAAAAATAATTAATAGATAACAGAAATTAGGTTTGATATTAAATAATTATTTTCATTTTGTGCATGCCTTATTTTTATAACAAATTACGATAAAAAAGACACTAAGATTTTTTACTTAATAAGTCTCGTCTAAAAAATGGAGTATAGATACACGCAGAAGGATAACTACATACATGCGCGTCGGAGTAACACATACAGACACCATGCACCACAGATTACCCCCAATAGATACCGCATACAAGGCAACTGACGCGCGCCAACACTTACTTGCATTTGCATGTTCACGACATTAATTTCGACCAATACAGATCCGTCAAGTTCAAGTATGAATTAGAAATAGCCAATCACAGCGCATTTTGATGTCCCCCGCAAGCCGCACCTTCCACCAAATTTTGTGAGTTCTAACTCTAAGAAAATTTCACTTATGCGGTATCTATTGGGGGTAATCTGTGCCATGCACGGAATGAAATGAAATGAAATGAAATAAGTTTTATTCGAAGTAGGTTTGTTACAAACACTTTTCGAAAGTCACTCAACGCCATAATACGGACGGAAAAAATAAGAATAATCTGCTCAATATTGCTAATATTTGCGCATATTTCTGGTCCGTAAACGATGTCCATGTGTGCACTATGTAATAAAGAAGTTCTACTTCGTAAGTGAATCTTTAATACATTTTACTTTCCTTTACGTAGTTGAAGTCCTTCAGGACTTAGGCTTCCTATTACGTAGATTTATCATTGCACAACACAACTATAGCGCTATTATAATATATTTGGGTCCTCCTTTCAGCTAATCTCAAATATTTATTTAATACATGATTTTAAACTTAACTCATCACGGACTGTAAACATTTTTAGTATAATACGGGTACTCCGCGCCACCGCAGTGTAGCCGTGACCACGATCCCTGTAACTGGGTCGAAATATCAGCGTATAAAATATACATCGTGAGTACCCGTATTTATTTAATGTAACACTCACCCATCGTTTCGTCTGGGAACGTATAAGGTGGGTGTGGATGGCACAATGCTGTCGTCGCCGTCGTCTCCGCCGTTACCACCCAGAGATAATGTGCCACTCGCTGAAAGAAAAACATTATAAAAAATCTGTAAATTTATAAACGTGGATATTTCCTGATTCGCAGTTCTATATATTAGTGCATGAACGGAAAATCTCCTTTTGTAGGGTACAAATGAATTTAAGAATAATGCACGCACTTAAGAGATTGGGTTTTAGTGTTAGTATTAGTTTTATTAGTTTTCATGGACACTAATCCAGAAAGCAAATTTTTGGTAATGTGAAATAACCCTTTGGCGAATTGAAATACGGTCGAATTTAGAGTGCTGAGCGACTAGATAGTATAAATATTGCACTGTGCTTACGCTCGGTGCCGCTGCTGATGGCTTCTATCTGCTGATGAGCATGCGGCGGGGCGTCGGCCCGCGCGGCGCCCTCGCCCTCCGAAGAGCCTGCGCCCCCTGCCTCGGGAGACTGCGCTGGAGATTCCTGTAACATATAACGTAAATGAATTTGGACTTACTACAAACAGATTCTATTTTTTCCTTTCCAAACACTAGTCTGTTAATCAACAATATCTTCCTGATATTACAATGTTACTGTCAACAAAGCAAATGATTGTATTTAAATTAAAATGAGTACCAATATCTGATATAGTAAATAATTTATGGCCTTTATTGTATTTATGCAAATTGTTTCGAAATATTATGACCAAAAAAGTTGCTTCATTTTGTCCCAAAACCCGACGAAAAACCTCTATGAAGCGTTAGACTTTGCTCAGGATTGAAAAAGCCTTAGCTTTTTCAAAAAACTTAGCTAAGAGTATACAAATTTTTATTGGGAATTTATAGATGTCATTGAGATGTTGTTGAGATTTTGCTGAACCTATATGAAAATGAATAATAACATCAGTCAAAACGCATACATATGTACTAGGCATAGAATGTCAACGATATCTCGCATCTGTTATTTTGTGAATATTATGAACAATTTTATTTTTTTCAATAATAGCCAAAGATTTTATGAACTTAAGGTTTGCTTAGCAAGCAGTTCAGAAGGATTAAAATATCACACTATAAATACTGACTGTCTTAAGGCAAAGATCAAGTCACAGCAAAGTGTAACTATGCTCCATAGATGTCACCCGTAGAATATTAGTAATCACTACTTTGATAGTGGTGGTTATATATAATGCTTTACTAAATCATCCGCAACACCTGTTAGCACATAATGTTAGTATCGCTAAGTATATTAACCCTTTGCATTGATCAATTTACTAAATAAAGAAACATGTAGTTTACACAGCGCATCAAATTTCCGCACCAAGCAAAGTGCTGAGCTAATCACCTCTCGAGTTGTGGCTAAATCATGTGGTGAGCGAGACTCACCTTTCGAGTACAAAGGGTTAATAAACAAATTAAGTACATTATGAAACTTGAACCTCGTTCTATATAAACTAAGAAACATACCTTAAAGCGGCACAGGTTAGATATTAGTGAAGCGTATTACAACTTACTTGACGTACAACACTTTCACCGTCATCTCCCTCCACTTCCTCTTCCTCCACTCCGCCCTCCACCTCCTGTTCCTCCTCCATCTCGTCATCGTCTTCTTCACCCTCCTGCTTCAATTTCGCAATACGTGAAAAATATAATTTTATAAGACATTATTTATTAATATTTAATCTATACTAATATTATAAAGCTGAAGAGTTTGTTTGGTTGAACGCGCTAATCTCAAGAACTACTGGTTCGAACTGAATTTTTTTTTGTGTTTGATAGTCCATTTATCGAGGAAGGCTATAGGCTATAATTATAACATCGTATATTTAAGTAGTTAGTATCTTCCACAAATTAACACGGGTGAAACCGCGCGGCATAGCTAGTTAAATATATGGCGTACACGCAAATTCGATTCTGCAAAGCCGGGCGGAAAAATCGAATACGTGTGGATGTACGTTTAGTATTCGACACAGTCGCTTGGTAGTCTAACACATACTGAAGCCATACAATGCCAAGCTGACTTCGTTTCAATATAGATGATTGTGGTAAAATGTCATCTCAGTTATATTATGTTGCGAGTCATAGATTTAGAGTTTTTGCGAGTCAGATTTTTTTAACCCTTACACTCAGGTTATTTACCTGTGTCGCGGGTGGCATGGACGAAACATAATTATAACACATCACAATAACATCCAAGACCTGAGTACAAATATTATATTTGTCACATAAATATCTGCCCCGGCCAGGAATCGAACCCGGGACCCCTCTCGCTTCGCAGGCAGGGTCGCTACCAACTAGGCAGGCTACAACAGGGCCGTCAACATTATGAGTAATGTTGTGATTGGTCAGACACTGGACACAGACCCTGTACATGGTGCCGGTGCAGCGCTCGTCGTCCTCCTCCGAGTCCACGACGATGACACCCTCGTCGTCCTGGTCGCAGCGGGACGACGTCGGCACTTGGTACTCAACCTCCACTGATCGCTCGAAGCCCTATTTCACACAAGATTACATATCAGTGAATTCATTAGTAAATACTAAAAAATGGGTTTAACAAAAAGGAGTTTGAGTACAAGTTATATTTATTATATTTATTTGAAATACAGAGTATTAACTTATGGTTGTTTTAGCTGAGCGAACCTGCAACAATACCATATTCCCAAAACATGTGATTTGTTAAAAACAATGTTATTAATAAATTCCTATACATATTTTCTGTCAAAATTATTTATAGCGCGCTATTTCTGACTTAAAATATGCTAAAAAGAAAAATAGATCTGCGATTTCAAAAAAAAAAAGAAACTAAATCAACGCGAAACAATTTATAACATTAATTTGTAGAGACATTTCAGTACCTGTACGCGAGATCTTTTCGCGGCAACCGGTCGTGGTTGCAGGCGTCGTTTCGGCGGGCGCGACTCGGGCGGAGCGTGCGACGTGCTGACGCCGGGCGGCGCGTTCGACGTGCTGACGCCGGGCGCCGCCTGCGACGTGCTGACTCCGGGCGCGGGGTGCGTCGTGCTAACGCCGGGAGCAGGGTGCGACGTACTGACGCCAGGCGCAGGGTGTGACGTGCTGACGCCGGGCGTGGAATGCGACGTGCTGACGCCGGGCGTCGTGTGCGAGGTGCTGACGCCACTGGACGTTTGCACGAGCGCCGCAGAAGCTGAAGTCGGAGCTGAGCTAACAGCACCTGTGTTTATTCATATTTTCGTAAATCCTAAGTTTTATCTTATTTTATGATAATTTAATTGATTTTGATTCAATACTCGATGAACGTAGTAAACTTGCATCGGGATCTTAGACCATGTAATGTCATACTAACACTGTGAGGAGGCGGAGAGTGTCTGCGCGGGAGCGGCGGCTGGCGGCGCGGCGCTGGGCGCGGCGGGAGGCGCGGCCGCGGCGCCGCTCGGCTGCTCGATACGCGGCATCACCATAGCAACGGCCTGTATGTGTTAATGTTATGTTTCACTATACTGAATTCAAAATAAAGAATAGCTAACTATTATAAGCTGTATTTTGAATCACTCGCGCCTATAATATTTATTTTAATAATAATATTTTTTTTTGTATGAAAGGTGACTTAACAGAGCGTTTTTAGCTATGTTTAGTGTAAGTAAATCAAACTGTCGGGGGTTTTTTGAATTTCAATTTAAGATAATTTAACAATATTAAGATAAAAAGTTAACTATGTAATTCTTAATACCTGTTGTGGGGCTTGGGAATGTGAGGAAGATTGAGCAGTGCTGTCACTAGACGCTGTGCTACCCATCCCTGCTTCGCTTGTGTCCATATCCTGAAGCATAGCAAGCAAAGTAACAATAAGATACAGTCTACTTTATCAGTATAAATTGAAGCTGCAACAGTTTGCAGCTTCCATTTTAAAAAGAAAGAAATATTGCAATCAAGTTTTCATTAAGAAATACACAACTCATATAGTAAAATGTATCTTTTAGAAGCTGTCAGAAAGTTACATTCTCTTCAAGTAATCCAAGTACTACTTAAAGTATCCAAGAATAAAATATAAAGCATATGAAAAAAGAGCATGAACCAACAACTTAATATTAATACCCACAAACTAAATACTCCATCATAATCGTAATTTTGTATAAGCATATCATATTAGTCTAATAGCATTGTATGTAACTGAATTCTCTGGATTAAAGTTTCTGCAGTATACACTAAACAAGATTAGATACTTACTATTTAGATACTTTTATATGGAAAATGATTGCCTACTTTCCCTTGAGTACGACTAAAATTAACTAGTATTGTTATTCCTCTTACTGTTTGTTAATTACCTGCGTGGACTCCGGCGGCGCAGAGGAGGCGAGGGCTGCGCGCGGCATCGGGCGGGAAGACGACGCGGGCATGTACTCAGTGGAGTGAGCGTCGTGCGGCGCCGTGGGACCGACCTGCGCCATCGGCCGGATCGACGCCAGCGGGGTCTCGCCGCCGCGCCGGCTCGCCGTCACACTTTGCTGGGCCAAGCCTGACCAAAACAACCATGCTTAATATACCGCCAATATAACCCTTAGCGACTTGCGCCCCAACTCAGAGTCACTAACGTTTACTTTAATCGCTCCTAAAGAATCACCATACAAATTCTGTACTATGGAACGATTTCAGTAACCGTTAGTGAGTTGGGGCGTTAGCGACTTAGCTTCACTTCATAATCGTTTAAAAATAGTACCCGCACCGGGACAATTGTTTTATTTTTTTCAGTAGGTGTTTGGAAAATTTTATATTTGCCCCTTTTTAACCCCCGACGATAAAAGAGCGGTGTTATAAATTTTACGTTTCTGTGTATCTGTGTGTCTGTATATCTGTCTGTTGCATCGTAGCTCTCAAACGGATAAACAGATTTTGATCTAATATGTTTTGTTTGAAAGGTGAGTTAATCAAGAGTATTCTTAGCTATATATAGTGTAAATTAAACTGTTGGGGGTTTTTAAATTTTAATTTAAGATTATTACTGTTTTACTAGATGCAATAGCTACAAAAAGCAACCACTGAAACGTTTTTAATAAGCTCAAACGGAGTTTCTATCCCTTTATATTAAGTTTCTATCTCCTAAGCAATCTATTGAGGAAAACCATTGTAAATGAGGAGCAAAGAAATGTAAGTATAAAAATGCATACAATAAAGGTAAAATACAGATGTTTTGTGAGAAAGTATTTCACAGTTAACTCACCCAAACAGCAAACGTAAACAATCATAATAGTGTGTATTTTATATATAAAGGAAGCTAATCAAAATACAATTTTGGACTCACCAGCCATAGGTTTGATATTTGCCGTTGGAGGGTCTGTTGTTGTTTTTTCTGTAGCAGTCTGTTGTTTCGAAGCTGAAGTTTGATTTGCCAATTGCCTCTGAAGCATAGTCACCTTTTGCATTAAGGCCTCTACCTCTCTATTCTTCTCGGCTTGGGCTTCTCCTCGCTCCTTTTCTAAGCGAGAAAGTCTTCCTTCATACTGAGATTTTATTAGAGCCACCCTCACATCTTGTTCATCTCGAGTATTTTTCTCAATTGTTCCGATTTTACTGCGTGACTCATCCAGCTCACGGGTTAAAGTATTTTTCATTTCAGTCAGCTGGACTATTTTGTTTTTAGCCTGTTTGAGCACTTGTTTAGATTTTTCCTCTTTATCTAAGCTGACTGTTCTAATAGATTCGAGCTCTTGTTTTAATTTTTCACTGTTAGATCTTTCACTCTCAAGTTGGGCTTGAACTTCAGCCAATTGTTCTTCAATTTTTTTGGTACTTTCAGCCAACGCTACTTCTGCTGCCGCAGCATCTCCCTCGGTTTTTTTCTTTTCCTCTTCTATATTTTTAACAAGTTCCTCATATTGTCCTTTGTATTTTTTAGCAATTTTTCTTATCTGCACTTCCTTGTTTCTTATATCATTGAGTGCAGCTTCTTTATTGGCTAATTCTTCGGATATTTTTAAATTCGTTTCAATGGCTGCATTATATTCTACTTTTAGTTTTGTTAATTCTTCCATAATTCGAGACATATCTTCTTTAATGGTCTGTAATTCATCATTTAACTTTTTGTTTTCTTCCATCAACGTATTTTGCTGTCGTGACAATAACGTGTACTGTTCTTCCAATTTCACTTTCTCTATTTTAATAGCACTCAGTTGCTCGTTGGCTTTTTTAAGGTTTTCTTTTTCATTTGTTAACATCTTAGCAAGCGTTTCTCTTTCATTTTGTAAGCGTTTCCAATCTTCTGGACTAATTTTATTAGCACGTTCTACGAGGGCGTTAACCCTATTTCGCCATCTTGCGCAATCTGCTTTTAATGAATTGTTCTCCGAGATCAGTGTTTCATTCTTAGAAGTAAAATCAGATATTTTCTCGTGGAGTGGTGCAAACTGTTCTTCTAATGATTTTACAGTAGCTGTTAACTCCTCTACTCGCGCTGACAAATTATCGCGTTCTTCTCGTAAAATTCTGTTGCTATCTGTTAAAGCATTTAATGTCTCTACTTTTCTAAGCAAATCAGATTGTTTATTAACGGTTACTATAGTCACTTCTGACCTTTCTCTTTCCGCTGCTAAGGATAATTTTGTATTATCAAGTTGTTTTTCTGTAATTTCCAACTGAGACCGAAGTCGCATTGTTTCAGCTTGTAAAATATCGTATTTTGCCATAGCTATGTCTTTTTCTTTTCTCAAATATTTAACTATGTGGAATAGCTGCTCAGATGGCTTTCCATCATCTTCAGATATAGATATATTAATATTTGAATCATTAGCCGATTCATTCATGCTTTCAGAATGAGATTTTGATGCATGAGAAACAGATAGCTGAGTTCCTAAAGCTTGAATTTGATCATGCAGTAAAGAGTTTTGATCATTCAATTCTTTAAACCGCTGCGTCAATTGCTCATTTTCATTCATAAGAATTTTTTCTCTTTCAATCCATGATGCTTTTTCAGATTCCCACTTTTCTACCGTGTTATTTTTCAAAGCTACTAATTCATTAAGTGTATTTTGTGTTTTTAAGAGTTCTTCTTTAACTTGAGTTAATGTTTGTATGTCAGTGGAATGCAAAATCATTTCATGCGTATATTTTTCTTCCGCTTTTTGAAGTGCCTCCGATAATTTTGTTATTTCATTTCGAGCAGTTTCTAAATCATTTTGTGATCCATTATAGTTCTCCAAGGCACTCTTTAATTCTTCTTTAACCTTTTGCAATTCATTTTTCAATGAAGTGTTACTATTACAATAGTCACTATTGGACTGAAGCGACAATTCAGCTTGCAATTCGGAACACGTTTCTTCTAAACTTTGCAATTTGGCAGCATAATCTTTAAGTTTAGTTTCTGTTTCCGATTTATAATCTTCATATTCCTTATGTAACGATTTTAATTCTTTTTCTGCGCCTTCAGATATATCGCAGTACTGCTTAATATGTTCCTTGGCTGTATTTAACTGTTCTTGAAGAGATTTATTTTCTCCCTCTTTATCAGATAACTTGTTTTCAAGTTCTTTGATTTTCTTCAAAACATCAAGAGAACCATCGGTATTAGGAGAAAGAGCATTCTTAAGTTTTTTTACAAGTTCTTCATTACTTTTTATTTTGTCGGCTAGATTGTCTCGCAGTTCTGAAATTTCTTTTCGCATTTCATCTGCTGCATTCTTTTCTTCTTCCATACGGGATTTAGCTGTTTCGGTTTGACGTTCCAAGTGCGATGATAACTCTCTAAAGCGATCTTGTTCTTCCTGAAGTCTCCTTCTCAGAGCGGCACATTCGCGAGTTGCTTCATCTAATCTAGATTCAACCTTAGCACTACTTTCTGCCTCTACACGCTCAAGACTTGCTTTTATTAATTCCAGGTTCTTTAGAAGAATCGATTGACCTTGCCTTTCACGGTGTACAGATTCTTTTTCTGTTTGCAATCTTAGCTCACAATCTTTAAGCAATTTATTCTCCAATTTTAAATTTTCTAATTGAATTTCGGCAGCAGCAAGCTTACTGTGCGCATTCAATGCTTCATCTCTCAAATGCTGCAAAGAAACTTCATGTTTGGCAATTGTAGAATTGTACATTTTGTTCTTTTCTTCTAAAGAGGCTATTTGCTTTTTGTAAGTTGCAATATTTGTTTGTAAAATTTTAATTCTTTCGTTATTATATTCCGAAGTAGAAGCACATTTACTGTTAGCAGCTGTAAGCTTTGCTATTTCTTGTCTCATGTTGTCTATTTGTTCATATAGCATTCTCTCATTTGTAACTTTCTCTTCTTTGTAAGTTTTATATTCTTCTCTGAGTAGTTCCAATTGTTTTTCAACTTCTATACATTTAATCTCATAATTGGAAACATTAGTTGTTTGTTGTGAGGACATCTCTGAAGATTCTGTATCAGAGGTATTACTTTTCTGAACATTACTATCTAGGGACATATTAATTTCAGATTTATCTTTCACATTATCATGATATAACTTTTTGAACATATCCCTCTGCCTTATAAGGCCATTGACCATTTTAGTTTGTCGATCTTGAGCTTCAGTAAGCTCAGATACTCTTTGCTTTAAACTTTCTATTTTATTTTGCATTTCTCCGCTTTCAAATTGTTCTTTATGGCGTTCAAGTTCTTCCTGTTTTTCTGTCAGTTCACGAATCATTCGCAAAAGTTTTTGATTGTTAAACTGAAGTTGTTGTATGTCACTAAATGTGACCAGTGTTTTAGATATTAATTTTGATGAATCAAGGTCAGAAGATGTATTTGATGATGTTTGTGCAGCATCATGATCACCATTTACTAGCCCGCCACGATTGTGTTCGATTTCTTTTAAAAGGAAACATACTTGTCGGCCCAAATCCGCTAATTCTCCCTTCAATTTAGTATTTTCCCTACTATAGTGATTAGCAATTTTAGAAGATTCATTGTAGTCATCTCTAAGTCGATTACACTCCGTTAGAAGAGACTCGATTTGCTGTGTTAGCACAGTATTGCTCTCTATAGCCTCTTCATACTCAGCTTTCTGTTTTTGCAGTTGCGGTGCCTTCTCCTCTAACTCTTGAACGATTGAGTTAATTGTTATATTAAGGCGCCTGTTTTCTTCTTTTTCTTGACTTAAATCATCTGTGACTTTAACTAATTGTGAATAAACTTGTGTCAAAGACATGCCTGATTTAAGAAGTTTACTAGCAGTGGCAGCAGAAGGTGCAATATCGCTAAGAGCCATGTCCAAGTTCTGATTTGTAGCCGCCTTAAGTAGGTCATTAGCATGTTCTAATTCACTTTTAAGAGAAGATATGATTTCGTTTTTTTTTTCCATTAGTTCCTCGTGATCTAATTCAGCTTGTTTATATTTTGTTTCAAGGTCGCCATATTTTTCAGTAGCTTCATTCAGTAATTTTTGCAGTTCACCTATTCCTTCTGTTAGTTCAGTGGTTTTAGCTTCAGCATCGTCGTGCATTATCTTAAACAAATCTGCTAGTTTTGTTTTAGCGTCTAATTCTTTTTTATAATTCTCAGCCATTTTATTTTCTACTTCTCGTTGTTCCATTAAGCGTTGAGCTAAATTTTCTGCACGGTTATTCAAATTCTTTTTTGTCTCATTGAGTTGAGCTATAGTTTCATTAGCAACATTCAATTCTTCAGTTTTTTCGGCTAATTGGGTTTCTAAATTAACAGCCCTACTAGTACTATTTAAGCGAACAGTTTGCAACTCAGAGGTTAGCCTATTAACTTCTTCAGTCAAGCTATTAATTTGGGAATTCAACAAGACTCGCTCTTGATCTATCCGCTTTTCACGGTACTGGAGCGATAGCTCTTTGCTTTGAATTTCGTCATTTAGAGCTAAGGCTTCACATTTTGCATCAATAGCACTGCGCAACTGTTGTGACAGAGCAGTCTCGTTTGCTATCAACCTTTCGATTTCAGCGTCACGCCTTTGTAATATCCGGGTTAAATCATTTCTTTCATCAACAGCTGCATCTCTCGAACTCTTCAGAGAGATAATTTCATTTTCTAAACGAATGATCTTGTCGCGAGCTTTTTCAAGTTCGGAATTTAATGTGTCAACTTGCTTCTCAAGGTCTGCCTGAGTTTCATTTGCAACCAGCAACTTTTGTGCAGTTTCTTCATATTTATATGTTAATTCCTGAAGTGCATTTTCTAATGTCGTAACTTTATCACCTGTAAATATGAATAAATAAATATTAATAACATATTTTTTGCTAGCAATATTCATAATAATTAATTAATATAACATTAATTCAATAATAAAATCGGGGTTTGACTACTTAAATCTTTTTTTATGTAATTAAAGGTCTACCAGAATTTTATGGCATGTTTGACAATCAGAAAAATGGAAATGATGAATTTTTAATATGGAAATGAGAATTTAAAAAATATAACAATTGTCAATGCAAGGAAAAGAATTATCGTGGAATTACTAATCCACTGGACAAAAACTGTGTGGATAAAGTGGATTAGTGACTCCATGATAACTCTTTTTGACATTAGTGTCCAGTCATATTATTTTAAAATTCTTTGGACTCATCGCCCGGAAATACCTCCATCGAACACGTTGTTGTCCAGGGAAAGGTTTATTATAATCCTATTCTAATAATAATAAATATTATTAATGTGAAAGTTTGTGAAGATGTTTGGATGTTAGTTCCTTAATCACACCACAACTACTTAACCAATTTGGTTGAAGTTTGGAATGGAGAAAGCCTATGAAGCCTATGAACCCTGGATTAACACATAGGTTACTTTTATCCCAGAAAAGTTCAGGGTTCCAGCTGGATTTGTAAAAAATCAATCTCTACCGTGGCAAAAGCTAGTGATTTATATACAGCAAAATAATTTGAGTATCACAGTACCACTTCATAACAAATGTGTTTTCTTAAAATTTATATGAATGTTTTCTTATTTAAGTGGAACACATGTGGGCACACATTAATGAGCAATCAATTATGGATAATCTGATAATAAAATTAAGGTCTATTCAAAATTTTTGCTAAAAAGTAATACAGGCACAAATAAAGATCTGTTTTCTCTTCAGTAATGGTTGTATGCCGAATCGCCGAAAGGTTCTGCATTCAATTCCCAGTGAGGACATATTTAAATGATGAGTTTGCTGTTGTCTGTTCACAGTCTGGGTGTGTTCTTGTCAAGGACACCCATAAATTCTAGTGGGGTGTTTATTAAAAAAAAAGGTTTTTTTTTTTAAATTTTCTGAAAAATTACAGGTCCCCAAATGTTGACCAAAGTTGTTTTTGAAGTGGTAGTGGTGGTAGAGGTGGTTATAATCAGCATTGAATTCACCATAACCTATGCCATCTCTTATGTTCCTGGTATTTGATTTTAACAACAAGGGTTATATTTTAATTTGACTAGTGTGTATATCTTGCTTGTAAGTTTGTCTGTTCCCTTGGAAATTCTAAACTACTTATCACAATTTAAAAACTTAGGTATTGTTAGAAACGTCTTGATTGTCCGCTTGTTATGGGTTTTGTCACAATAAATTGAATATGGCGCCCCCTAGAGCACATAAAGTCTGGCACTAAGCATATTTACAAATAATTTGTCACAAAATTATAACTTCAAATATGTAATTAAATAAATAATAATCCAAGGATGCATTTGTAATTGTAATCCTAATCTCAATAGTACATAAAAAAATAGTTGAAGAACTAAAAATCATGCTATAAAAATATAACACAAGAAAATATGGTCAAATTAAGTTGCTCTGTATAAATTATATTACTCAATGTGTTCCATCATCAAAAAATAAAATTAAATAAACTAACAATAATACATTTCAGTGTTTTAAATAATATTTATTATATATTTATAGCGATGTTCAGAGGATACAGTGGTCATGCCATTTTACCCTCTCAAATCTTGTGAATATTAGAGCATGTAATAATATTTTTCAAACCTCACTACAAGGATGGTTATTTATTTAGATATCTAGAAAGTTCAAAAATTTGAGCTCTAAAAAACTTGAATACAGTTTTCAAAAATGAGTTCCAAATCAAGCCAAATATTTTATTTGTGAAGTAAGGTAATTATAAAGATATTAAACAATATGATATAGTTTGCTAACTCTGCCCATAATGAGCATTAGGATGATTATGATTAATAACTAAATGAAATGTTAGAACAATATTACATAACATAACAGTAAAGGTACAATGCAAGTTAATAATAGTCAAAGTTAGAAATAGTCAATTAAATAAAAAGGAATTGTAGCATGAATCTGATTTACTCATTAATATTATACTAATATTATAAAGCTGAATAGTTTGTTTGGTCGAATGCGCTCAGGAACTACTGGTTTGAATTGAAAAATTATTTTTGTGTTTTATAGTCTATTTATTGAGGAAGGCTATATAATGTCATATATTTTAGTAGTTAGTTTTTTCCACAAATTAACGCTGGTGAAACCGCGAGGCACAGCTAGTCATTAATAAATTTATTGATATTTTAGTACCATTTGCTTATTAGGTAGATACAAAACTTCTTCTTTAAACAGTCTCAAGTTGTAGAGTTTCAACTTATTAACAATATGTATTTTGTAATTTACATAACATGAAAGTAAATTTGCTAAGCTTCTTCTTCTATATTTTATATATTATTATGTGCTTTCCAATTTAATTACTCTCGATTTGTAGTCTTAAATGTGTGCTCTGTATGTAGCCATTTTGATTTCAAAGGCAATTAACACTGTATATGAATTTTATAATATTTGATCCCATTAAATTTAGTAAAGTTTGAAAGCATGACTTTGTAAGAAACTAAAAGGAACATTTCTTGCACTACTTACTCAACTGCGGCAGAAGAAGGGTAATGTTTTTCGAGTGTATGCATATATTTTTTGGGTATGCTCTGTAGCCTTAAATGGCTTGATCAATTTAAGCTTGAGAGGTGCCGTTAGATTCGTCTTAATTATGAGTGAAACTGGGTATACCAAAATTGAAAAAAAATGAAATGGCCGATTTTTGGCATAATATTGTCTTCAAAATTTTTTTTCTTAAATTCTATCAAGTGGGGTATCATTGAATAGGTATTCAAAAATAATTTTTAGGATCCTTTCATCATTTATCATTTTAAGTAACAGTTAGGATATATAAAAATTTAAAGTTGTTTAAAAAAATCATTCTCCATTAATTGTTAATTCCCTGTTAATAAAATGACAACATTGCAAATTTTTTCATCTAATATAGAAGTCAGTGAATCCTAACTAAAAACTGTAAAGTGAAAAATAAAAACCCGACTGCATATAATAAACTAAAAAGAAAAAAACAAGCCCAATAGTTTAGAATGTTGTTAAAAGTAATACTGAACAATTACACCATAAAAGGATTAACAGTCGGGACCCATTTAAATTTTATAGGGCTGTTTGGGGAAAAACACAAGATTTGATTGGTTGAAGAATGGGTCCTGACTGTTAATTCTAAACTACTGGGCTTGTTTTTTTACGTTTTAGTTTATTTTACGCAGTTGGGATTTTTTTTTATTATTATTTAATTAAATAACATGTTCTCTTTCAACCAACCAACTCTGAAAATGTTGGCTGTTGAAGAAAAAAGGGAAACACTAATGAAGATATTCATACAATGGAGGAGCGGTGCTAGGGTCACTATGATGTCGACATGATGAAGAAAATTCATAGATGAGTAATGTATATTAATATTTTTTATTGTGTATTTTAAAATACTTTACTTGATTTTAAAATTAACTTTTCTTGAAAATTTTAAAACCTAAGCTAAAACAAAAAAGAGACATCTGAAACAATATTGTTGCCTTGCGACCCCTGCGTTAGTACGTTTTGTAAATTTGCATCGTAGGTGCATCGATTAATTTTCACCTACCGCATTTTATAGTATCAAAAGTACACAACTTAAACTAGAAAAAATATGACATTTATTTTCTAGTTTTAAGGTTTAAGTGATTTGAGACACAAAATAATAGCGGTCCTAGTGAATAATACTACAAATGAAAGGAAAAGACCGTTTGCTTACCGAGCTGAGATTTACCAGTTTCATGCAAGGCTTTGGAAGTCAAATACTCTCCAAATTTCTGATCGATATAAGTATTAATTTTATGGGCAACCTCGCTTGACAAGGTTGCAATTTCTGTATCCGATAATACATCATCGAGGTGGTTTTTATTGCCGGCATCCGCAGTTTCAGCACTTGCGGCTTCCATCTTTGTCACAAAAGTGACCACAGACCACAGAGTAATACTAAAATTGATGCACACAGTTATGTTTCCACAGAAAAATATATTCAACATTGCAGGCAGGCCATAGAGTATATAAAAATACAAGTATATCCGATACACAGACAAACATAGATTACTACCATGGATAAATTAGTCTAACTGGAACACAGACTTCGACATTATGGCCATTTTCGACCAATCATAGGCTGGATTGAGGTTGTTCTACATAATTTTAGGGTGTAATTTAAAAATACTTATTAGTTATTAATAATATTAAAGAAGTATTTAGTGGATCCGGATTAGTGGATGGAACTAGAGTCGGAGAGCGTAATGATACTGTTCAGAAGGTTGCAAGTAGAATGTTTTTATTTACAAAATTACAGGATATTTATACACATTTTAGAGATAAGGATCGACCAATGAAAAAATAGAACATATTAAATTGAATTACAAAATTTGGCCTACGTGCTCGACGCACGTGCGGGCGCAGGTGTTCGACGCAGGTGTTCGGCGCAGCTGTGGGCGCAGGTGCGAAATGGTCCTGTGACGTCGCGTTATGACGTATTCGCTACAAGTATAATATTGAAATAAAACATTTTATTATAATTTTTTTTTTTTTTAAATTAATTAGTTTATTTATTTTCTAATATACTGAAAGTTACATACTATACATATATCTATATACACAAAGGGAATAAATTAATATAAATCTAAATAAACTTACATGTAGATCTTATAAATTATTATAATATTATTATTCTTATTATCTTATCTTATCTTTTATTATAATTTCTTCAAAATTATTTCCATGTCATGAAAGCTGGTGTTATATATGATTATTTTTGTATGAGGTGATAATTAAATTAAACAATATTATTTACTACAGTACATTTCTTTTATTTTAAGTACACTGCACCTATAAAAATATTTGAACACTATAGATAATATGGACACTATAGAAAAATGATCATTCAATTGTGACGTCATCCATCTTCAGGTACTACTTTGAAGTCTGTAGATAAGACGCCAGCCGTCCGTTGCTCATTAGTAAGGATATTATAGTCTAACTGGATACCAAATAAAGGTGATAACTTCGGAAACATTCCAACAACAAGTTTAGAAAGTTTCCAGGAATAATCCGGATGAAAATATTTGCACAGAGGCAAGATATCTCACTGCAGCAGATTCAAAATCGCTTCTTGCGTATGGCCACGGGTTGCCCGTGGTTCATATGTAATGTAGATCTCCATCTCGATCTCGAGCTTCCAAACATAGCTCATTACATGAAGTTGCTCTCCACTACTTCAAGTCCAATGAAGCCAATCTCAATCCCTTGGTTGTTCAAGCGGCCACTTAAATGCCACACACTACACGCACAGCGTCGCCGCCGACGGCGCCGGCGACGAGGTCCCGTTTTCTACACGCTCGGCACAAGGCTTTCTCCAAAGAGTACATTCCCCACTTTAGCGGCCACCCATGTTAGCGGCCGTCTCGCCTCGATGTCTCCCAACAAGTGACGTGACTTAAGCAAAGGTTCAAACCCCACAGGAGGAGGGGTATCCCCTTAACACTTAGGACGTCGCATACAAAAAATGGATTATGGATCATATCTATAAATACCAATTTATATTTTGATATACCCTGTCCACAAATCTTAGAGACTAAATTGACGTTTCATGGGTGACCAGTTTCGGGTGCAAATTAAATAGTGATGACCATAAACCGGAAAGTAAATCGGAAAAATATTCGCAGTTTTTACGGTAGGTCGAATATTTGTATTAAAGAGTCCCTAAAACTGGTTGAAAAATAAGTTTAAGCAACCGTATCAAATATAATTATATCCATAATATATTTACCCTAATTAACTGAACTTAAAAGTTATTTTACTTACAAGAATTAGTATTTGGTTATGGTATTGGTGACATTCGGTATACAGCTAATTTTATACTATATAGCCAAGAACGTTTATTAAGAACTATTTTAATATATAAAAATTGAGATATCCGAAATATCTCATCGACTATATGCCCCAGGCAATAAGTTTTGAGTGAAAATAAGTTATATCGACTTATCAATATTAATATTGTTACTAACTGAATGATTTTTTTAATTAGTTCAAACTTCTCACAATTCTTACGAAATGGTTTACGATTCAAAAAACCGGAAAAGTAGATTGCACAAATTTAGCTGGTAACATTATTTCGAACTTTGACATTAGTGGTTGTCATTTTAGTCTCTAAGATTTGTGGACAGGGTATAGCATGCTTCGAAGTATTTTTTGTATGATTTTCTTTACGAAATGGCTAGATACCATAACGTCCAAGCACCGTCCTTCTAAAAATGTTAAAAAAAAACTTGAAGCATTGTTATCAAAATGTCAATCAATGACATGTGGATTTTGTCAATTTTGTGTGTTGAACAAATGTCAGAAATGGATTCGATTGAGGAGGAGCAATGTTTACATCAATGTGAAAGTTATATTCAGAGTCATAATGTTCAATTGTTATTAAAAGATTGCATCGTTCAACTTTGTTTAAATAAACCTGAAAATCCCGTTATATTTTTGCGGCAATATTTTCAAAAATTGGAACGAGTAAGTTGTTCTAGTGGTTGTCAAAATCTATGTCGAAATTGTGACCATTTACCTTGATCTATGACGTTTTTTAACATTACGGAGACGTTTAACTATTAGCTATATGTTTAATCTCTTTGTAGCATTACATTATTTCGTTCCAAAGTGATTAATTTTGTCACAGGATTATTTAAATCCATAATTTTTTTGTTCTGATTTACGTGTATGATTAAAACTAGACCTATCGAGATAGCTTACCAGTTACCTACACACACTCAACCCTATCGAACCACAGTTGTGGATCGACAACTCAAAATAGAATCAGCATTCTTGTAGAGAGATATGCATATTGGTGCTATAAATATTATGTTCAAACTATTTTTGATAACTGCGTAATTTTATGCTTCCATAGGACGCGCTCTTGTATCAAGAGAAAATTTGATTTTCCCTATCTGAGTCAGTGTATAATTTTATCAATCAATTTGCACACACTACAATATTCTCCATAGGTTTATTTGATATTAGTGTTTATCCAAATGGGGGTGAGAAATACATTGTAAAAATTACTAGATTTTAGTTAAAAGAACCTAAAATTGCTATGGCTAAATATTAAAACTATGTCCTACATATAAATGCTAATATGACTTGATTTACACACAGCTGCTAAACAAACAAACATACACCTAAATCGTACATCAAAATAATTGTTTCTGGCTTACAGTAAATCTTTTGGTGCAGATTTACAACTTGGTTTATCATAGTCCTTATAACTTAAATACAATTGATTAATCATTAATTATTATAACATTTTTCCATATATTCATAAGTAAATACATTGTTTGTTTGCAATTAGTTGTGTTAATAACTATGTATGTTAGTTATTTAAATGACAAACCGATAATCAAAGGTGGAAAGAATAGAATGATCTATAATTGTACATGGACACAATACATTTTATATGTATACAAGCTTGTTTATAGTCTATTAATAGGGTATAGAACAATAGTAGTAGAATAGAACATTAGTAATAGAAACAACAACATCTAAAGGTTATGCAATTTCAAAACAAACTTGTGAGCCATTTAACTTATGGACAAGCCAGCCTATAGGAAATTTTTGAGTCTGTAATTGCTAAAAATGTTACCTACATTCTATTAGTGTAAAGAATCTTATTTTTCATCAATTATTGCTTGTTATATTTTAAATTATAATGCTAGTAGCCTCCCTCACTTCGCTTCGGTTATCCCTAAATTTTTTAAATAAAATATAGCCTATGTCACTCAGAAACATTGGAACATCCTTTTGGTGAAATAATTTTTTAAAATTGGTTCAGTAGTTTTTGAATTTATCCATTACAAACAAACATAAAATCAAAACTTTCCTCTTTATAATATCAGTTTAGATACACAGTTACTCATATTGTAAGAAGATTGTTTTTAAAACATACCTTAGTTGAACATCTGTTTGACGAAAAAAAAAAATGATAAATCTATATTTTTATTGCTACAATTATATTAATTTTATTATCATTGTAATTACTAAATGAGTATATTCCAGAAATTCAACATAATTTTAATTTATTCAGAGAGGATTATTTTATGGGAATAAAAGTGCCGATTATCCTATCATCAGCTATTAAACATGCAAATATTGTTAAACGAAAAACCGAAATATTTGTCAAAAATATTTTAAATTTCTTATTTTCTCAATAATCGTGGTGGTTTACTGGGTTGAGTTTACAATTTTTTTTTCATATATTATAATAGATCGGAGCAACTACCGCAACCTTCACTACTACTGGCTTATTATATACAGTTAGAAAGTAGGTAGTAAAACCAGGATTAAAAAGTAGTTCTTCATTTATTTAGTGACTGTTTATAATATACAATAGAATGTATATGTTAATAACCAGTACAGATGTGTTGAAGTGGTGTCTGGTTGTAGGATCAAGTGAAGGCGGCGGCGGCGGCGGCGGCCACGTCGGAGGGCGAGGCGGACGGCGAGCTGTCCCCGCTGCCGGCGCTGGGCGGACAGCTGCCGCGCCGCCGCGGCGGGATCAGCGCCGAGCCCGTCACCGAGGAAGATGCTACTAGCTATGTTAAGAAGGTAATCTAGGTATACCTCGAGGGTATACCCTAACGGGGGTAATCGTTACCATGCCAGGGTTTGATACTTTTGTTTTGGGTATTTCAGTTATTTTTACCCATGTTTCAGGTTGTGCCCAAAGACTACAAAACGATGGGCGCCCTATCCCGTGCGATCGCGTCCAACGTGCTGTTCACACACCTAGACGAGTCGGAGCGTGCGGACATGTTCGACGCGATGTTCCCGGTGCAATGTCTACAGGGAGAAACTGTCATCCGACAAGGCGATGAGGGAGACAACTTTTACATTGTAGATTCTGGTGAAGCTGAGGTGAATAATAGGCATTTAAAGTTTTTAATTATTTGCTTGTGTCATTCTTAAACCTTCGATAGCCCTATCGAATAGTCTTATCGCCTGCTAGCTATTGGTAACAACTGGGACAGTGGAGTTAGCGTGCCCTCCACAGCTGGAATGAAACGAATTCAACGTTGTCGACTACATAACAATAACAACCGAAACCGCTTAAGAATTAATTAATATTATCACTAGCGTTAATTTAACTGGGTCGACCACTTTTAATGACACTGACATCGGGTTATGAACGCTTCAAACACTTTATTTTAGGCTCGTCCATGTGTCCGCGTGAAGCTGTAAAGGCCACTAGGGCCAACAGCAACTATCCATTTGAAAAAATCGACGCTTCCTTCGCGGTCTTAAAAATACAGTTCAAGTATTACATGTCACACATTTGCAGAACAAGTATTCCAGTTAAAGCCAGCAAGTTAAAGCGATAAGTGTTCAGGTGTTAGTGAACGGCGAGCACGTGACGACGATCGGTGAGGGCGGCAGCTTCGGCGAGCTGGCGCTGATCTACGGCACGCCGCGCGCCGCCACCGTCCGCGCGCGCACGCCGCTCAAGCTGTGGGGGCTCGACCGCGACTCGTACCGCCGGATCCTCATGGGCTCCACCATAAGGAAACGCCGGATGTATGACGAGTTTCTATCGCGCGTCTCTATTTTAGGTAAATAACACCTTTTTGGCATTTTCTTGTAAAAAACAACTAAAAATTCCAACTGATAGTTTCTTAGTACAATGAAATTAAAAAGCCGGGTAAGTGAGTGTCAGGCCACATGCAATGTAGGGTTGCGAAGTAGTAAGTTTATCGTGTATTATTCGTTAATGACGTACTAGTGTACGTCATTAACATAGCCGTGATAGTTTTCTTTGTAAATTCATCATACATATAACTTATTTTTGACAATTTGTTTTGAAAGACCTTTTCAACGCTACACTATGGGGTACGAAATGAAAAAAAATCCTCATTTTACCTGTAAGGGCGGTAGGTGGTTTACAGGGTAAAAAACATATTTTTCATTATGTTATTCTACGATTTTGCAGTTTCAATAAATATGTATGTATATCCAAATTACATTTCTAGCGCCAAGGGTCTCGGCGCTATGTCTCGGACAGACTGACAGACGGACGGACATGACGAAACTACGGGTCACTTACGGTTAAAGGGTTACTTCGGAACCCTAAAAAAAGGAAAGTTATGGTTACATGAAATTTTATGTTTTAAATGTTTAATTGTATTTAATTTAATTTACATAGTATTTAAATTCGTGTAATATGTATTTTAGAGAGTTTAGAAAAATGGGAGAGGCTGACAGTTGCGGACGCATTGGAGCCGGTGTCTTTCAATGACGGCGAGACCATCGTGCGCCAGGGGGAGCCCGGGAATGACTTCTACATCATTGTTGAAGGTAATACCATTTAATTTACAATTTCTATCAGGAACTAGGGTTCGAACGATACTTTCGATACTGAGTAGGTATCGATACTTTTGATCGCGATACTCGATACTGAGTACTCGATACTCGTACCTGGTAATTACTCGCAAGTACTCATATGAAACGTCGGTATCGAGTACTTTTAAAATACTGAGTACTTTTCAGTATTTTCATCTGGAAAAAGATCAACTGCGGCCCGTTTTAGCGCTCGGACTAAACAGAAGTTCACTGTCGACGACCTTTTTTTTTTTTAGCTGTGATCTGACTGTGGTCCTCGCGAGTACTCGATACTCGATACTGAGTAGTATCGATACTTCAGGACCGATACTTTTTTGGTATCGATACCATACCCGTCGATACCACACGAGTACTCGGTATCGATACCAGAGGCCGATACTTCGAACCCTATCAGGAACTGTGCGAATTAATTCGCCCATCCCTGTTCCTCTATCGAAAAGCACGACATACGGTGAACATCCATTTCAGAAGGGCTGCCACGCCGTGTCATACATTCGTAATCTATCACACATGTCATCACAAAAAAGAAGACAACCCTGACGTTGTCAGAAAGGATAAGAGTTATGATTAGAAAGAGAGGCAACGTTTAGATGTCAGCGTCTGTTGACGGAACAAGAGTCGTTATTTATTTAAATGATTTTGCGGAGTGACTCTTCTGTACCAATAGGTACTATTAAGTATTCTGTGCCTCTATACTAAACGCAAAGACTCGCGGCAGGTGGAGTAATAAAACTTGCAAAAGAGAAGGCGCACATCATTTTCTCTCTCGCACTTGCAATGTTTATGGAAATTAGGTGTTTCGCATCTCTGTGCCTGTGTGACGTCATCCATAAACAGTGCAAGTGCGAGAGAGAAAATGATGTGCGTCGTCTCTTTTGCACGTTTTATTACTCCGCCTGCCACGAGTCTTTGCGTTTAGTATAGTATAAAAGTGTATTTCCATCAGGTACAGCGGTGGTATTGCAACAGCGCGGCGAGGGCGGGGCGGGCGAGGCGCGCGGGGCGGGAGGCGGTGGGGGCGCGGGGGGTGCGGGCGGCGCGGGGGGTGCGGGGGGCGCGGTGGAGGTGGGCCGGCTGGGACCCTCGGACTACTTCGGTGAGATCGCGCTGCTGCTGGACCGGCCGCGCGCCGCCACCGTGCGCGCCGCCGGACCGCTCAAGTGTGTCAAGCTCGACCGCGCCAGGTAAACAAAATGTTATTATTTGTTCCGTCTCGATATTCGGAATCCATATTGAATCCATATTGAGTTTAGCCTTCCGTTTTTCGTGTGTTCCGGCCTAGTTTTACCCTCTCTTCCGGTGGTGGCGCCTCCTGTTTTCAGTTCCGGTTTCCGGTTACACGTTGTCCTACTGCACTTTTTACCCCGTGCAGTTTTTCTCGTCATTATAGCGTCGTTTTTCGTAGTGTTCAGACGTGTCTTAAAGTTCTTAAGCGATTATAAGGTGTTAAGTGCTTTATTTTTTCGCAAGAAAAGTGCCCTCTCTTTTGCGATGGAAATAAACGATAACGAGGTACTACAAGCTGGAAATAAGAGGCGAAATAGTCAGAGGTTTGAATCGTCAGATTCATCTTCGGATTCAAGTAGCGAGGAACAAAGCGTGGTAAATGAATCTGATACTGGCACGCGCTCAAGTGGACGAAGACCTGCAAAGCGCGCACGACATGCAAGTGATTTAAAGATTGAATTCTTATCTCAACAAGTAGCCTTTTTAACTAATTTGATAACTGGCTCTCAAGCGAAAGTTGCCGAAAATTCCCAGTCATCTTCAGAGGAAGTGCAAGTAACAAATAAGAATAGTAATATTCATAGTGATGGAATTACTTTACAACCGGTGCCTTCTACAAGTTCTGAAAATGCTTCTCTTAATATTTCGGGATACGCTACAATAGTTAAAGATCCGGTTTATCCCAAGTCTAACGAGAGGCGTTTGATGAGGTTAGTAGAGCTACAACGTTTTCAAAGTGATGACTGGCTAGGTATTCGATTTTCCGAAGCTCAAAAGAAATATTTAAGTACTCCAGGTTTCATAGAGCTTGGTATTAACGACGAGCTAAGACGATTTGAATCTCCATCAAACGAAGATTATCGTATGTACCTTATCGAGCGTTCTTTCGCGGCTATGTCAAACGCAATGCTTATTCAAAAGGAGGAGTTGTGTAGTACCTTACAGAGTTTGGTTAATTGGTCAGGTGAGAAAGATACTAACCTAACACCATCCACATTATTTGGAAAAGTTGAGCAATTATTTAGTAAAGACTCTGCATTTATGAAGGTAAGCGATGACATATTACAAATAGCATGTGGAAGGAGAGCCGATTTTGTTCGTTTACGGAGGGACTCCTTACTCAGACAAATACCGGATGAATTTGTTAGTGCCGGCTTAGATAAAATACCCCCTAGTGCCGAGAATTTATTTGATAAAGACCTATTTGACCTATAGTATATACAAAAAATAGGGGGGGCCGATAAATTATCCTTGACCCCGAGTTCTTCTAAGACAACCACGCTGCGCTCTAATCACGAGGCAGGTCGGCCTTGCACTAGTAGTGGTCACGTAGGTACAGCAATGACATTTAAACATCCAGGCCATCCAAAAGGAGACACCTTTCGATCTAATAATTCACGGAACAAACGCAAATCTAACCACTTTCAAAGCCGAAAAGGAAAGAAATCTAATACAAAGCCTAGACATCAATCAAAAGGCAGAGCTCCCCGCTCCTACTCTCCATCCAAGAATAAAAATCGGCGAGCATGACTCGAGACACTTTCAGGGCGGTTGTCTCAGGCAATATCAGCATATTTGGCGAAAGTTGGGAGCTCCACAAGAAATTTGCAAGATTTTAAATCTCATTTATCCAAGTCCAACAGTTATTTCGAATTTCGCAACAAAAATATCAACTCAAATGTCGGAACAAATAACAATTATGATAGAAAGTCAAGTACTCGAAGAGGCGGAAATATCTCCAAGCTACCTATCGAACTTTTTTCTCATACCAAAGCAGGACGGCTCTGTTCGGCCGATTTTCAATTTAAAACGCCTGAACAAGTTCGTGAAGAACAGGAATTTTCAACTTTTCAGCCACTTTCGAGTTCCAACCTTTCTGCAGAGCAAGGACTGGATGGTAAAATTAGACTTGAGTCAGGCCTACTTTCACTTACCCATAGACCATCAGCATCGCAGGTTTCTCAGAGCAAGCTACAAGGGAAGACTCTATCAGATGACCTGTCTGCCCTTTGGCCTCTCTGCAGCACCAGGAATATTCGCTGTAGTGACAAATTGGATAGCAGAATACTTACGAGCCCATCAGATCCGTTGTGTGGTATATCTCGACGACTTTTTACTGGCCAACCAATCTTACGATCTGCTGAAAAAACAGGTGAGTTTCGTGACCACTCTTATGCAACACCTGGGTTGGATGGTCAACTACCACAAATCTGTTCTGGTTCCGACGCAACACTTAGAATTTCTAGGCGTTACCTGGGACACACGAACCAATTCAAGGTCCCTGTCGGAACCAAAATGCCTAACGCTACGCAGGGCATTACAAAAACAGATCTCACGCGGCAGTTGGTCCCTCAGACAGGCCCAGTCCCTAATGGGGAGACTCAACTTTGCCTCGTTCGTGGTAAGCAGAGGCAGGCTACATTGTCGAACGATTCAATACTTCAGTCGACTTTTGCCGAAAGCCTCACCCCACAAACAATTCAAGATTCCGCAACCAGTTCTAGCCGAGATGAATTGGTGGGAGAAAATGGCATCCAGCGCACTACCACTACACAAGGAGCCGATTTCACATCTGCTTACAACCGATGAATCAGACATAGGCTGGGGAGCCCAGCTCGGACAGCTGACTCTAGCAGGGGAGTGGACAGCTGCTCAACAGTCTTGGCATGTCAACTGCAAGGAACTGTATGCGGTCCATGCAACGATCGAACGCGAACAGCAGCAGTTAAAAAATGCACATATATTGTTACAGACCGACAATCGGACAGTAGTAGCATATATAAACAAAGAAGGCGGGACGAGATCCAAGAAACTTTTAAATCTGACCAAGCAACTCCTAGACTTACTGGACCGTCTAAACGCAAATTTATCGGCACAGTACTTCCCAGGACGATACAATACCGACGTCGATGCCCTATCGCGCAAGAAAGTGAGTCCAGAATGGCACCTATTACCTCTAGCGACGAAAGTCATCTTTCAGATGTGGGGGACACCAGAGGTAGATCTATTTGCATCGAGGACAGCCCATGTGGTACAAAGGTATGTGTCGATGGATACAAAGGACGACGAAGCACTCTACCACAATGCTTTTCTGCATCCATGGAACTTCAGCCTAGGGTGGTTGTTTCCACCACCAAACCTGATACCACAAGTGTTGAATCACCTGAACTCATGTCGGGGGCAATACATCGTCATAGCCCCGAGATGGGACAAAGTGTTTTGGATGGCGGACCTACAGAGGCGGGCAATATTCAAACCGTACCAGATCAGAGACCTTCCGAATGTGCTGATAGACACGAAGACAGGTCGTCCTCCACCCGAGGTGACGAACATATTCTTGGAGGCATGGCTGATTCGCGCTGGGCAAACTTGATAAAAGATTGGTCAGAAGAAGAAAAAGCTTTACTCCTGGCCAGCTGGAGGAAGTCTACCATTCGTACATACATTCCAGCATGGAACAAATGGAAAAGGTGGTGTTTATCCCGTTCAGTAGATTTTCAAGGGCCAGATCCACCTACAGTAGCTCGGTATCTAGCTTACCTCCATAATAGGGAGGGTTTAGCTTACAGGACAATTCTGGTCCACAAATCAGTAATTTCTACTTTCACCAGAACTAGTGACCAAGATGTGACATCAAATTTTCTGGTCAAGCAAATGCTACGAGCGATTTCTAATTCAAGGATTAAAGAAACAAGATCCCCGATATGGAACCCTATAGATGTTATAAATTATTTAAGTTCTGATAGCCCAGATCCGGGTAATTTCTATCAAGTTTCTAAACGCACTGCTATATTACTATTGCTTTCTTCTGGGCGACGAGTCCACGATCTTACTCTACTACGAACCGGATCAGAAAGTTTAATCGATGAAGGTGATTCTATAACAATGTGGCCAGCCTTTGGTTCTAAGACGGACTCTGCTACTCATAGACAGTCCGGCTGGAAGATCAAGGAGCACCCTGATCGAAATCTCAACATAGTGTACTGGATTCGCCAGTTACTAGCAACATCACAGCAACGTCGCAGGGAAGGAAACTGGTCAGAGTTGTTTATTACAACCAGAGGTCAATGTAAACCTGCCACAAAAACGATTATCGGAGGATGGATTAAAGCTGCACTCCGGGAAGCTGGGATTGAAGCGTCTCCTGGATCGATTCGTTCTGCAGTGTCTTCACTAAACTGGTTAGAAAAGTTTCCAATAGATCAAATTCTGGCTACAGGTAACTGGAAACAAGAGCATACATTCAGGCGGTATTACCAAAGAAGAATAAGAGATTTAAATGAAACCGCGTGTACTGATAACATGTCTTTATCTCAGTATTTTGAAGCAAAGTGAAATATAAAAATGTCACTCAAAAGTTAGAAATGTCCATCAACAGCATCAAATAAAGATGAATATTTTTAATTGATTAGTTAATCTATAGTTGATTATTGAATTACTTATTCATTACATATTCAAGTAATTTTTTGTACAATGATGTCATAGATAACAATAAAAGTTCTAATATTAAAGGGTAATTTCATTTCCAATACTTTTAACACATTATAGCATCATAATTTTAGTACCAGGAGAAATCAAACACATCACTCAATATGGATTCCGAATATCGAGACGGAACAAATAATAGAGAGTTTTACCTACCAATAAAACTTACCTATTATTTTTCCTGAGATATTCGGAATCCAGGTAATTCCTACCTGGTACTTACGCGTATAATGACGAGAAAAACTGCACGGGGTAAAAAGTGCAGTAGGACAACGTGTAACCGGAAACCGGAAACCGGAACTGAAAACAGGAGGCGCCACCACCGGAAGAGAGGGTAAAACTAGGCCGGAACACACGAAAAACGGAAGCCTAAACTCAATATGGATTCCGAATATCTCAGGAAAAATAATAGGTAAGTTTTATTGGTAGGTAAAACTCTCTATTGTATACAGTACGGCCGAGGTATCTTGGCGCGTCTGAACTTTGCGCAGAAGGCTGCGCAGTAACATAATTCGGCAATGCTCGGTACGCGGCGTATTATGTCTCTGTCTTACCTACACGTGCTAAAGTTTGCAAAGCCTATGTTCATACGCACCAAGATACGTCAGCCGTACTGTACTATTCATTATATATTGTGTTATCTACATGTACATTTTGTATTGGTGTGCAATAGCTTTGTATTGTATTGTATTATTGTACCGGCCTGCGCCGATTGACGGTACGGCTTGCTTAGACATTTTTGGTCGCTGTATTTGTATGACTTAATGGTTCAAATTTCATAGAGAAAATGGGGTGTAAAGCCTACTGAAACTACTGAACTACTGAAAGTTTGGGCTCTGCGAATGATAGATCAATCAGTCAGTCACTATAACCATTTCTATAAATTAGGATTAATATTCTGAAACTAAACGTCTATTTATTCCTTTTTACAGGTTCGAAAGAGTGTTGGGTCTCTGCGCCGACATCTTAAAACGCAACATAGCTCAATATAATAGCTTTGTTTCTCTTTCTGTTTAATAAAGAGCATAATTAATGTACCAATATTTCAAACGGTAATGTAAGTCAATAGCCATATTATTATTGTTGTTAAAACAACCCTTATGGAAAATACTGCCATTCGCATATTTAAAGATTTAAGATAGTTACTGCTAGCTGCAGAGCACAATAGTATCTTTTTGTATATATTTGACGACGGTCGTAGCACTCGTCGATCGTTTTACGTAATATAGGTATTTATTATTTAAACTAGATACTTTACACAACAAATACAACAATGTAAACTAAAATAAAGTTGTTATTAGTAACAACGCTATGTTATGAAATATTATATCACCTCTTTTACAAAAAGTATGATGCGTAATCGTAACTATTATCATCATTATTATCTATTATTATCACTATTATCATCATATTATCTTACGCCTGGGATTTTTATGAATAAAAAATTTGGAATTGTTGTTTACTTTTAAAAAATCATATTTAACAAGTAACAATTTAAGTACATCGGCACGAACCATCAAGTGGGATTGTAGTCGAGCATTAAATTGTAATTTACTAGCGTTCTGCCCGCGTGATAATATCGCACCCTCAGTGGAAAAAAAGCATAAGTCGTCTTACGTTGAATCTTAGTTATTATCATTGGAAAGAGAGACAATGACATGCTCAATTTTTTTAAATTTTTATCATTAATCTTGACGATTTTGTGCAAGAAATCGTAATGTAAATTCCTTTGACTACTTACTCATATTTTAACAGTATTGCTCTCCTGTAAAATTGCAATTTTCAACTTATGCCTTTTTTCCACTGAAGGTGCGATTTCCGTGATAATAAGCAGATATCCATATTATGTTATTCCAAACCATGGTCTACTTGTGTGCTAAATTTCATGAAAATCCGTTCAGTAATTTTTGCGTGAAAGAGTATCAAACATCCATACATACTCACAAACTTTCACATTATTTTATATTAGTAGAATATAACAATTCACAATAAAATTAAAACGGTTTCGTTACTTTACCTTTAAAAGTTGTACTTAACGCTTTTGTTTTAAAACAAAAATCTTTTTTTTTTTTAAACAAAAATCTTTTTTTTTAAAGATACAAAATCTCAATTACACAAAGTGAAGTAATGTCGATTATGTAATACACTTCTTTTGCATTTCTAAGTCAGTGTATCCCAAACCATGTTTAATTTGATTTATTGTTATGTTAACTTATTAAGTATCTTATATTACGCATCTTTGTCTCCATATAATAAACTTTTGGAATATAATATGACTGTTAATAGAACACACTATTTAATTGATTTAATTTTTGCAATGCAAAGGCAAGTAAATGTTGTTACAAGTCAAAATTACACATTTATAGACCGAGGTTATTAATGTTAACATGTTTACTGTATAATAATTAAAATTTAAAAACCCCCGACAGTTTTATGTACACTAAACATAGCTAAGAATATTCTCGATTAAGTCACCTTTCAAACAAAAAAAAAACTGATCAAAATCCACCATATGATGCCACCAGACAGACATACTGATCCACAGACACGTCAAACTTCTAATATCCCTTTTTTCGTCGGGGGTTAAAAAGGAAACGTTTTCCACATTTAGATTTAATAAATAAGTATGGTTAATTCTATTAGATTTATGTTGATTGTTGGAATACGCCAAACTATTTTTAAAAAGTTAATTGTGTTATAATTACTTTGTAAAATATATTAAATTATTGGAAAAGATGCATGTCTTTATCATTTTACTAAGTCACAATTTATTTATTATGTTTGAAATCACAAACGAGAGATGAACAACCTATAAGAAAAACTCAACTATAATTTGTTTCTGGCCACTTTAAAGAAAAACTCAACTATCATTTGTAATACCATAAATATAAACATTAACTCAGTAACAACGAAATAATTAAAATGTACAAGATAATAATGCAGCTTACAAATTCTTTAATTTCTATTTCGGATTATATTTTTAAGTGATTTAAGTAATTAACAGTTTAACACTTAATTAGTAATGGAGACGATTGTTAATTTCGAAACTTATACCCTTTGTGTAAGATAATCATGTTATTAATTTAGAGCATGGAGGTAGAGTATCCTCCATGATTAAGGGTTCGTATTTTCACGGTAAAATAAAAAAAACAGTTAAATAATTATATTAATTTATTTCATACTTATTACATTTTCATTTGGATTAATTGTTGAGTTGCTATTTTAATTAAACCATAAAAGTCCTCGTTAATGTGTGATCTCCAAAATCTACACCTACCCCAAACTAAAGCTGGATAATTTGGTGAAGATATACCTTGAAAAATTCTAGCAATACTCCGACCAGTGAATTTACAATCCTTATATGTTGAAATTAACGCACGGACGTCAGATATGACGGTATCAACATCCAGGGGCCGTTCCCGGAGCACAACATTTTCGGGTAAGTTACTATCCCGCTCAAAATACCCATTGATAAAAGATTTAAGTTCATTTGATTTCTCTACAAGAAATTCATCTGTAAATGTTATCTTTTCAAAAGAGTAATTGCCGAGGCTATGAAAAGCCTTATCAATCTCCTCTAACTGATATAACATTACTTTTTCTTGCTTCTGTACTGAATTATGAAGATCATCTAAAATAGAATCCAATTCTGAGGCCCTTAAGTCACCCGGAGCTTTTATTTTGAATCCTAATGAATAGAATTCTATTTTTAAATGAGATCGTTTGGAAACACCATCTTTATTTATCCATTCAAGATTTTTCAATTGATATTTTGTTATGCCACTTTCCCAGCCAATTGCTGCAGCCACTTCGATAACATTGAAGTTAAATACACTGTTTTTTGTTGTCTCAGGGTTCTTTTTACTTTCTAATAAATATGCCATTGCAAGTGGAGGACAAGTTTTGGCAGCTTCAAGGATTTTACTGGGTCCTCCATAGGAAGATATTTTACACATAGTGTATGCATTATTTAACACTTTAATATATTTCTTTGGATGCAGTTCAATGTAACACAGTATTGTGGCAATATTTTCAGATGGTAAATCTAGTTCTTCAACAGTTTCATCAATTTGTATGGCAACTTCATGGCCTTTACATCTATCAGAATTTTGCATATCATGATTTTGAGGAACACATTTACATGGAATAAAAACTTTTTGTAGTAACCGTCGTAATATAGGTCTATCAATTGAATTAGCATAAATGTGTTTGAGTAATTCATTTTTATCACCACTTTTGTCACTTAAAAATACATGACAATATGCTGACTTTCCATCTCGACCAGCTCTACCTACTTCTTGAACATATGATTCAAAACTAGGAGGCATATTGTAATGTATAATGCACCTTATATCTGATTTGTTAATACCCATTCCAAAAGCAACAGTTGCAACAATTATCTTTAAAGTTCCATCCATAAAGTGTTTTTGTACTTTCTTTCTTTGAGCACCAGACATACCAGCATGGTATGCTTCAGCAATATAAGACATTCTTTTGCGTTTTTTATTATCTTTTTCCATATTTGTTTTCCCAGGCTCTGAAAGGCATGATCTTAAAATGGCAGCTATTCGTTCACATTCATTTCTCCTAATGCAGTACACTATAATTGAGCTGTATTGAACGATTCTTTGTGAACTAAGGAATGAAACCAGAGCTCTATCTTTGTCTTTTTCTAAAGATACTGAAAGATAAAGGTTACTGGGAAGTGCTGGATTAGTTATAACCCCATTTAAGTCATCAGGGACATTTATGTGGTTAATAATGCTGTTGATAGTTGTCTTGCTAGCGGTGGCTGTTAGTCCCAATATACATTTAACTTTAAGTTTTTCTCGTAATACTCGGCAGATCATTAAGTAGCTTGGTCGAAAGTTATGACTCCATTGTGATACACAATGGGCTTCATCAATACAAGCAAACGCAATTGGCGGTAGTACTTTAAATAATCCTGAAAAGCCATTTGAAGAATCACCTGAAATTAATGCCTCTGGCGATATGAGAAGAATATTTATGTCACCATTTTTTATAAGCTCTAAAATTTTACGACGTTGTGTTGGTGCTTGATTTGTATGCAAGCAACCGGCTCTTAAAAATTCAGGCATGCTTAAAACTTGATCTTCCATTAAAGAAACAAGGGGAGATATAACTAAAGTTATACATTTAAAATGCTGACTATATATGTAAGCTGGTAATTGGTAACATAAAGATTTTCCACCACCTGTTGATAGAATCAGTAATGTTGACATGCCACACAAAATTCTCTTTATAGCCTGCTGTTGCCCAGGCCGAAATTTATCATGGCCAAACATATTTAAGGCCTTGTAAATAACTTCAGTGTTAATATTTTGAAAATCAGAGAAAATTGGTTTAACATCATCAACATACATAGGATTTTCTGCTAATATTTTTAAACAGTAATCGGGTACTAGTGTAGATTCATATATACACTGAGTAAGTTGTTCCTGAACACCTTGGGTTTTAAATTCAGCATTAACAATAGTTTGCATATCTTCTAAAGTGGGTATAGTGCTCTCTTCACAGTCTTCTAATGGCAAAAGGCCATTATCTTTTTGAGCTGTGCAATACCGAGCCATATGCCCCGAGGAATTACATTTGAAACATGTAATTTTACCACCCTGAGGAAACTCCATACCAGCATGTAATGCCTTCTTATCTTTCCATTGCTGCTTTTTGTATTTTGAAAAATTTATACCTTTTTTGCCTCTAACAAAAACTTTTTTATTTATATTAATTTTAACAAAATTATCATTCATAGTCCCATTTTTCATTTTTGTTTCTTGTTTAACATTTTCACCTGTATCATCTTGATATTTAGATTCAGTTGGTGATTTTATGGTTTTTAAGATATCTGTAACTATCATATGACGAGGATTTGTCTTTTCCTCTAAGCCAAATGGCACAAACTGAGCAATATCAGGTTTCTCTTGCTCAATGTTCATAAGTTTTGATTTATTTTTCGTGCTGCTATGATTTACAGGTTTTTTCTTACTCCGACTACTTTTCTCACTCTCCTTTTCTTTTTTAAGTAAACTGAGAGGAATATTATCATCATTTTCGATACATTTTTCTTGAAATGAGATACTTTCACCATGATCATTAATTTTTCTTTTTTTAAGAGCAGGTTTCAATTTCTTTATTTCAGTATTTTCATCCTCAGATTCACTGTTTTCCACATAATCAAAAGGTTTATTAGAAACCGAAGGAACATTTATATTTGCCAAGCCAAACTTTTCAATACTTTCTAAATTACTTTCAGGTAAAGGCAGTCCTGTTGCTCTTTCAAGCCACTTGGTATTAATTTGTCTAAGTGTAGTTTTAGTACTTCCCTCTGAACTGCCCAAGCTTCTCAAACATGCTGTATGCTCAAAATTTAAGTTGCTATCTTCCTCCCTGTTTTGTGTGCTTGAATTATCATTCATTATTCCATTATTTGTTTCCTTATAATTCACAAAAGATGGGCACAAATCACTGTGATCGATTTTCAAAAGAGTATTTTCTCCACTTAATGGACTTCCCAATTTTTCACCAAATTTACATTCTGAAGGAATTTGTGACTGTGATCTTGATATAGAAAGTTTTCTTGGATTCCGTAAAGAGAATTTTCTATTGTGAAATAATTTTTTTGATAGATTTTCAGAAAAAGGTGATTCAGACAACATTGTAATTTCAGGTTTCGGTGAGAGTAATCTATCTAACTCTTGCGACGTAGGTAACTTTGGAAGTGCTGACTCGTCAAGGATGTTGCAATTATGAAATTCAGATGGTAATGCCGCAGTTTCTGGAGATTGAATTAGTTCTTCGTCAAAATCGCACACAAGCAGAGAATTCTCTAAAGCCATACTTTTCAATTGGAAATACTTTTTATAAGCATACTTTATGTTAGCAGGAGCTTCTTTTATATCGAATTTCGAAGGGGTTCGACCATTATTTGTTTTGAAGCATTTTTCCCAATTTTTAACAATCAGTTTACACTTAATGTAAGCTTTATCCTTTTTTATTTTTTCGATGACTTCCATTGCTTGTTTATTACTTAGGTAATTCTATATCACTTCATCCAGTCTTTTTTACACAAATCAACGTCACAACATAAATCGTCTCAAGTAGGTGACTAAACTAAACTCTAAAGTAAAAATAAAAGACAATACAAGACGAATAAATCCGCATTTTGCCGCGCAGCGCAAGCGCAACGTCATAAAATTATTCAAATGACGATTGAATTGACATATCAAAAAATGTCACCATCCAGTACAGAGCACAGAGTACTTTGGTACAGAGTCACAGATTACTTGAATAAATAACGTTATAAACACTGTAATATAGAATGCTATTTGATGCTAAAATCGAATCCAAGGAAGTTATAATATAACTGGATACTAATCTTCGGTACCTTTGTGCTTAGTGCGAGTTTTACGTGACATAACGGGCTCACAACGTAAATGCGAGTTGGCTAAGTATGGGTTAATTAATGTTTATTATACAATACATAATTCATTTTGTACAAAGTTGTGGCTTGGCTCTCTTCACCACCAAAGCGACGATAATATGTAATGCCCTTTAAATATTATCCGCTTTTTGTGTTTTTGTTACTAAAATAAGAAAAAATGAAAATAGTAAAGAACAATGCCCAAAAATTATTTTTTATTTTTGTTAGCGTCTTAAAACGTCAGTTATACCGAAGCAATTCAATTATTTTTTTACGTATTTTAAAATTAATACCTGTGTAAAATATTTTTTTTATTTTAAGACGCTAAAGTTGAAAATGAAATAAAACGATATATGGCAGTTGGGCATTGTTCTTTAATTTTATATCAATCGGAACTTCGGTTTAGGTATAGTATGTCGCGCCCACGAGCACTAAAATTTATTTCAATATATCAGTATCTATAAAAAATCTGGATGGGTATAATATTTTTGCTTATATTTGACGACTTGTGTAGCGCAATGGTTGCTATGGCGGATTGCCGTGCCAAGGGTCGGTGGTTCGATTTCCAGCGAGGCAGAAATTTGAATGATGAGTTTGAATTTCTGTTCTAGGTCTTGGTGTGATTGATCTTGTCTTTGTGTATTGTCCATAGCACCCACGATATTACTATGCTATAGTACATAACGCGCTGCTCCCGCGTTCATGGCATTGACAACCGGAAAAAGAAGATCATAATGTGAGAAGAATTACGAAGAGTACTACCAACATTTACGACGAATTTCTGTCTGTAATATTGGTCGACTGAGCTGGTTGAACCAAAAAAGGTAGAAATCTGGCGTTTTATTACGAAAGTATAGGTCAAAAATATTGATTTCTTTATTTTTGTGCTATGTATATGTATGAAAATTGAATTTTATTGCATTTCAACTAAATCTGCAGTTGGGCATTGCAATTGCTAGTGTCTTTTATATTTCAAAAATCATTTTATGGACATACTAATAGCGTTTAGCTGTATTGGGGTGGCTAGAATACTAACCCCAATCCCACGCCAGATGGGTGTCGTAAGAGGCGACAAAATTCGGCCCGCTGGTGGTAGGACCTCTCCAGGGATTATATTGGTAATATTGATTTTAATTGTTAATTAATACCATTATTACTATTTCTCCATGGGGATCGCATGGATAGCTACCACCCTTGAGCATGAGTCAGCCGCCAAACGACTCGTCATGTCCCGGCTGGGAGCTTTCTTTCATTCTTTTTCTTCTCTCTTTCTTGGCCGGCAGCGCATCAGTGATGCCTTTGATGTTGCTGATGTCCATGGGCGACGATAGCCACTAACTATCAGGTGGATAGCCAGCTCGTTGGCCGGCTATTTCCATAAAAAAAACGTTAATTGTTATCAAGTTCATCAAAGGTAATCTTACATATAAAATTCTCGTGTCACAATGTTAGTTACCATACTCCTCCGAAACGGCTTCACCGATTTTTATCAAATTTTATATGCATATTCAGTAGGTCTGAAAATCGGCTACTATCTATTTTTCATACTCCCTAAGTGATAAGGGTTATCCACCCCTAACATTTATTTTTTGGACAAACTTTTTATTTTTATTTTTTTATAATGTGCCATTAAAAATACATACAACCCTAAATTTTCACTCTTCTATCAACCCCTATTTTTAACAGTCATTTTAGTAATTTAATCATTTTTCATCCCACTCGATAACTGATCAATTGTAAGGCGATACGAAGTTTGCCCGGTCAGCTAGTAACACTATATATACCGTATTATATAATATACATATATATTATTACGTTCAACTGCAGATTATTTGAAATGCACTATAGTGAACAACCCCTGCACTGCACTACAAACTATTTCAATCAGCTGACGTCCCGGTATGCATAATGAGTCAGTGTTTTCACCTGTGAACTCGAAAAGGCACGAAATTTTCCTAGAGGATATTGACTACGTGACAAAAACTTAAACCCCCTTCCTCCTCCTTGTGACCAAGCGTGGAGTTTTGAAGATTCCCATTCCCCGGTCACGTGGTTTTGGTAAGTTCCCTTACCAATCTTAATTAAATAACATAGAGTTCAAAAACGTAATAATGAAAACGTTTTAACTCTGCACAATAAACAATAACACGTTAATATTGTGTTCTTATGCCCGGTTTCTGAGATCCTTTTTTCGAGAGTTTATCTATTCAAAAACGCTAACGGGTCGATAACTTCCGAAAAAGCGTTTCTGAGCACGGCGATAATAGATAAATTCCGTTTTATCTAAGATTAACTTAACTAAGCATATATGGCCGTTTACCGGTTCCATAACTTTATTTGACGTTTCATTTTAACATTTCGTGGACAGAATATGACAAATTACAAGTTACAACTATTTTGAGGTCATTTGTGTGTGCCGTAGGTATATGGATAGCCTCAAGGACCTCAGATTATTGAAAATACAAATACAATTATTTGCAAGAAATCAACAATTTTTTTAGATTGACAATGAATGACAGAGGTGTTATTCTCAAATACTATGTTACCATAGTAACCAATGGTAACCAATGGTAACCAAAATAAACGTTAAATTGACGTTTTTAAATTTTATTGTTGATATTTGACTATGATGAACAGACGCAAATAAATACCAAATTTCAATATTTTTTACATATTTACTACCACAAAATAAATACAATTAGTCAAAACGACAAAATAAAATGATAATATCTCTTTGAAACTTATCTTTTTATTATCTTTTGAAGAGAGCCATCTAGTGGCAGTTTTAGATACTCGTTATTGGATTCATAGTTATTGAAAGGCTCCTCGCGTGCTCAGAAACCCAGTGACTGTTATCGAATATATAACTTAAGTTTAACTTTATTGATTCAATAGCTGTTGATCGTTTAACTGGAGACTTCAGAAACCGGCCATTAAACAGTTTTTGTTTCAGTTATATAGTCAGTGTTTAAAATGACATCTACTTGTCTCGCTTGCTCGCAGGCCTCGCAGCCGACTAAAATGCGTTAATCCACGTGGAGTCAATACAGGTGTCCATACTTTTAGTACTGATCAGCCTGTCTATTCATATAGGTCTTTACATCTAAATGACGAAATTTAAAACTATAGCTGGGGTTACGGGGTAACGTAAGACAAGCGCCAAACGGTCGGTAAGAGTTCTCTCGTGTGCATAACTACCCTCTGTTATTTTATTGTACACTATGCCTTTAACATGTAACTATACGTATAATATGTTATGTTTCTCAAGTAAGTGAATTTGTAATTCTTTTTGAGAAATAAAGATTCTTAAACCTCATAACGTAACATGAAGCATGTAGTCTGCCCATCCGCATTTGGCCAGAGTGGACCTCTGCCTGTCGGTGCTGTAGCTCTCACCTGCGCCCTGCAGTGAGTTGTGATGATAATGATGATTCACTTTCAGTCATCGAATATTCTGCATTCATCAGTAAATCGAAGTAATCGAAGTTCAATTATTCTAGTCAATGGTTGCCTGGAAGAGATCGCTGTTTTAGTGATAAGGCTGCCAATTGTACGTTCGTGTTTAAATTTATTTATCATATTTTCATTTGTAATTTAATTGTACAGTAAACATAATTTGTATCGAAACTCTCTCCATGATATTACGTAAATCAATGGCGATGTTTGTGTACATCTTGTTACTTGGTGTTTTTAAGTTTTGAGGCTTTAGCGGGTTGTATAAAAAGTTAAAAACCTAAAGCTGCCCCTCCCTTCCTCACCCCCATCCCAGAGCACATGGTTTAGTAGTGAATAAAATACATTTAAAATAATAACAATATAATAACAGTACCTAACTAACAACAATTGTGACTCATGAAAAGGGCCACGAAACAGACGATTGAATTTAAATTAATGTATGAAACATACAACAGTTAATGTAAACTGGAGGCATTGTTCTATCATTTAGATACCTGCGTTTAATATTTTTACTTACTTATAATAATATGTATTTTATTTTTCACACATTATAGTCTGAAGATCCGAATTAGAGACGTTCCAGCAACCATCTATCTGATTACCGGATAAAAATAGTCGGAACCTCGGAAACGGCTCCAAAGATATTCATGAAATTTAGTATGCAGGGGGTTTCGGGGGCGATAAATCGATCTAGCTAGGATTCATTTTTAGAAAATGTCGTTTTATCCGTGTTTTCAGGCAATGAAAAACTGCTACTAATGCTAATCCTGATGATAATAATAAAAAAATGATTACTGTATTTTAAATTAATCATAACCTTGAACATATTTTTAGGCACTACCACCGATAGTCACTTACCATCAGGTGGATCGTCAGCTCGTTTGCCGGCTATTTCCATAAAAAAGGCAACCCATTCATAATACTTTTCTTTAGGTACATAAATGATATTTGATAAAAAAAACTATTTTTATCCGCTAAGCAGATGGGTGCAGAAACGCCTCTAATTCGGATCCTGTACTAATAGACGTACAAAACATTTTACTATTTTTAATTACAAAATATTTTTGTGCACAATAATCTTATACTCTATTTAGTGCGTTTTACGAAAGAGGTCCCACCAGTAAGAGTGAAGTTACATCTCATCAAAAACAAATGTGAAACGAGAGCAAAGTAAAAAAAAAAAAGAATTGAGATCTAAATGGGTGCCAAGTTCTGTGTAGAATGTTAATCCTAAAATGTTAGTGACAAGAACATGTAATACAAGCTCAACAATTACTAACAAGCTAAACAATTTACTTTATGCGATTTACACCCCAACTCAGATTCGAGTCACTAACGGTTACTAAAATCGCTCCTTAGTACAGAATATGTATGGTGATTCTGTACTATAGAGCGCTTAAAGTAACCGTTAGTAACTCTGAGTTGGGGCGTTAGAGGTAATAATTACAAAATTAATGGTTTTTAATAAATAAATAAATAAATAAATAAAGGGAAGCATAAAATACAGCGAACTTTTTCGTAAAACGCATTATAATGCCATCAAACTCTGAATGGGAAAGTCAATGAAATTCAAAGCGAAAGTACGATTTGAAGAAAAGATCTGAATAATTTACTTTTATTTCTGGATTTTTTTTTACTTTTTTTTATGCGTCAATTTTAAATTCACGGTCATTAACTTTCTTATTCAAAGTTTGATGGCATACTATATTATTATATCTTAAATCTATGTATGTATGTACAAAGACCCGTGGCAGATCGCAAAATTCACATTAGGTACAAGTCGAGTCACTAATCTATATTTACAGTATAATCAGTTATTGATGAAAAATAAAGTGTCGTGACAAACCGATTTTGATGAGAATCATTGATACGTTATGATTTGAAACTAATGAACTAATATAACATACATGGAAGCATCTGCGATGCCTCAAAATAGTGCAACGAAAACTCAACCGTGGTGGGCGGGGCTTATAAACTCAACCAAAACGCGAATCAGTCAGTTTGGTGTTACTCATATGGATAGCTGTTGGCTTCGAAAGTTTTATACAAGATTTTTGGATAAATTTAGTTTTAAAATGCCTTCATGTGGTGCAAAAATCATACAGGTAATCGTTCCAAGGATCGTGGAATCACGTCGTTTCAGGTGTAAAAGTGCAACGAAAACTTAAAAATACAAAATCTTCTTTATAAATGTGATTATGCATAACGTAGTTAGCACATTATACTAACATTCTATATGATACTGATCGAATATTGTAATATCAAAATAATATCATTTTATCTACTATTTTGAGTTTTCAAACAAAGTTTTTAAGTCTACGAGTACAATAATTTCCCCAAAGTATTATTGTACAAAGTAGTATTGTATTGGAAATTTATTAAGAATTTTATAATTTGATTTCTTTTTTTTTGCTCCTCACCCCAAATGTGGTGCCCTAGGCCATTGCCCAACCTTGCCCCCCCCTAACTCCGTCACTGCGTAATCAGACTCAAACTTGGCCGATTTTCCTACCCGGAACAACCAGTGCCCACAATTTTTTTGGGGACTAGATCCGCGCCTACAACAGACCGCATTAATATTAATTATTTATATATCAGCTAAATGTCATGTGACGTTTTTTTGGTGGGTTTGATAAAGATTACTTTTTTTTTCTATTTTTTTCCCTTAAAATTTAACACTTTTAATTTTATAAAAATAAATCTAGATCTTAAAATTAGTCAACATCGGTATTGGACCATTGGATTTTACGAATTGGACATGCCCACTGGTACGTTGAAAACGTTTATACTAAGCCCTAGAGCTTTGTGCTTCACTGATATATTCAATAATAAATATATCTTAAATCACTTAATGTGATAAATGTGTTATGTACAACTCAGCCATCTGTTTTAGGTGTTTAACCGTCGACAGATTTGCCTTTACTTGTACGAAGTAGTAAATTTTACGATCCGGCCATTTCATCGTCATTTATAATAATTGTTTTTATTAACACTAAAACTGTTAAGATATGTACAAGTGTGATTTTTGACAACTGAACACTATAGAGTCAATTCACACGGAGACGAGACGCGATGTGATGTGAAAATGCTTGAAGAGGCTAGCTTTAAATAGCGCTTCGCAGTGCAACGTCAGTAACTTAACGCGTTGGGCGCCACTTTTTCGTTCTCCCTGATTGTACAATGTATCTTTTCATTCAGTCAATAAGGTCCAAATGTTATTGCCATTAAAAAATCCTGCGTGTCACGTGGTATCATGGTGTGAATTCACCCTAAAGCATAAGTTCAATAAAATTTTCGTGTAATTCCTTTGGAATTTACAATCCGAATTAAAATAATTGTCATACTCTATCTAATTTTCCCGTTTTTGTGTTTAATTTACCTATAGTTCCTTTCGGGTCTGGTGAAACAGAACTCCAATCAGTTAAAAAACACTGCTGAAATTGATAATTACCACAGGTCACCTTATCTTTGAGATTATTTTTAGGCACTATGATACATGAACCTAAAATGTCGTAAAAATCTTTACTTAAACTATCAATCCATTCGGTTAAATCTTGATTCAATCTTTTTGCATTCGCATTAGCTAATTCTTGTAATAGTAAACTATCTTCTTGACTAGGTTGAAATGCATTGGGTTGAACATAAGTAAAATTTTTAAAGTTTTTATATGACGATTGAGATCCACTGTGAATTAAGCTAACTTCTTGATGAGATACTTCTTTTCCAGAAAAGTATTGTAATGGCGTTATCAAAAATTTTGTTTTAACGATTAGATTGCTTTGCTCAAAAAGTCCAACAATCCATACTCCTGGTAGAAGAGGCATTTTAATATTAGGTTTTACAAAACTTGTGGAATTATTGTCATCTTTGGATATAGTGTTAATATCAGCTATCTTTCCAGCTGGATCCAACCATACAACTGTAAAATTTATATTTTGTTTGTCAGCGTACGGAAGGAACTGATATAATAGTATCGGCTCAGAGAAAGGTCCTATAATATTAGCCACGTTTCTGAAAGTCATTTCTTTCTGATCATAATCTGCGCCAACTTTGAATATTCTTATATAATCAACAAGTTCATTGTTCATGTTATATTCTAAATGTTTTCTGGGTTTATACCATGTTTCCATCAAAACTTTACCACCATCACTGGTCATAGCTTTGTGTAAAATTGTGTTTCCTTTATAGACATCTGCATATTTATACATATTAACCTCAATGATATCACCAACATGTATGTGACAGCTTCTTTCAAACAATATCTTAGAATTTTGTCTAGTGATACTTCCAGCATGAGTCAATATTACATCATCAGTATTGGCAGTCAAATCATCAATATCATAAATATTTTGCCAGTATGCTTCTAAATTTTGTATTAAATAATGATCATTAAAACCAATGTGTTGTTCTACTCTAGTTACCACTTCTTGATTAATTATGGGCTCAAATTTTCTTGCAAAAAATAATTGTTTATTTTGGGTATTTTCTATTCTAGGCCAATCTTCTATGCGAAAATCGTTGGGTGAGCATCCACACCAGTCAACAACATGCTTGTATTGGCATTTGCATCCTAACTTTCGCTTCCAGTTTGTTACATGTAAATTATTGTCAACATATGTGTTACAAAATTCAGAATTTCTTAGAGTAGTATGAAAGAAAGATTCTGCGGGCAATAAGGTATGTCGAAACACAACATTTAAGCCTTTTAATAGTTCATCTTCTTGCCCAATAACATATGAAACAAAGGGAGGTGACAATGCAACCCAGTCACTTCCACCATCAATTACAATACCTTGAGGCAACTTTCTTTCTCCAACACGCCACATATGAGTGTCACATTCAATAAATGTCTTGTCGAGGCCCTGCTTTTTGATAAATCTCTGGACTTCACGCCCATGTGATTTAACGAAATTTAATCCTTTATTCGCTGACAAAAATCTCTCCAATTCTTCCAGTGATTTGATTGGAAAGTCACTCTCACTTAAATTAATAACATAGTCCCAATGCCAATTCAATGTAAAAAAATCTTTCATGGATGTACGAAGCATTTGTAGTAATGATGCTCCACCCCATATAGTTGAAAAACGGCTTGTAGCTAGTTTCACATTGGGAAATTGTTGTTCCAATATTAATAACTTGCGGTGAAGATAATCTTGTCTCTGAAACAAACAAAAAAGAAGTAAATAATAAATCATCTCAAACTAGCCATGGCTCGCAGATAGCCACTACCAAAAAAATAAATTACATATCTGTCATGAATTTAAAAAATCCTTAAAATAGTATTACTTTAAAAGCTGTTGCTGAACTTTGTCAATCATTTAGGATCCACCCAAACCGCCAGGCTGTAAGCGGGAGGTGGTTTATCTTTTGGAATGCAACAACTAACGAGTAAGAAAGCTAATATCATATACTATGTGATAGAGTGACGATTGAGAGGAGAGTGAAATTTCACGAAACCAGTTCTGTTTTAATGCCTGGTCTAGGATCAAAGGATACAATTTTTTTGATTCACCAACTATGCAAGAAATAGAGGGAGGCACGTAAAAACTTGCACATGGTATTCATTGACCTCTAAAAGGCATTCGACAGTATACTTCGTGTGGTATAATATTATGCCCTGGTGGTGGCTTACAGCTTCAGAGAAGAAAACAAAATACCGTTTGCTGGATGAGAAGTTGCAGAAGCAGAATGCAATTTCAACTTGTTTGCTGCATGTGTACCAACCAAGCTCCTCTTGTCATTCTCTAAGAGGAGCTGTGACCAAAGGAGGTTGTCTTTCACAACTTCCTTGGATGTTGACGACCACTAGAAGTCACTTTATCCACACCTTAGTTAGCTGAATAAGCTATAGTTATAAGTTTATATTGATGTATGGCTAAGCCTAAATACTCACCTTATCAACATGTATATAAAAATAATGGCTTGTCCTATAGAGAGCATTAATAAGCCTGTGTACTTGTCTTAAGGCTCTGCCATTTAATGTTAAAAGAAACACGATTTTAACTGACGCATCTCCTCCATCAGGTGCTTTTGGCATCTGTGATTCAAATTCTGAAAAATAATAATATAACAAATCAAGCAAATAGTGTGGCTGTGCATATATTTAGAAAACAAAAGATGAAAAGTACTTTCTAATCCAGTTTCATATATATTCATTGTAAAGTATCCCCCACAAGTACTAGTTGGATCTCCAGGACATTTCATATCACACGATGAATTACTGATTTTAGCACCTGATGGTGGTTGGTTTTCTCCACAAAAACACTCAGATCTAAAACAAATAAACAAAAACACCAAAATAAACAAATTTAAAGTAGGTGATACAATATTAATACATTGTTTAAATTAACATACAGTTTAAACTTACGCATACTGCACTCCTGCATAGGGAAAGCCTGCTTGTACACAAATGTCCAGACAAAATTTAGGTGAATTTGTCGTGACATAGTTTCCATAAAAACTTGTTAATAATCTTAATTTTTTTTCATCTGCATAGCAACCCAAATGCTTTCCATAAGTCATGGTTTTCGATAAACATTTATTGGGAAGTGCCTTAGGATAGAAGCTGCCTTCTTGGATCATGCAGGTTTTATTAACTATCTGCTGCTTGCAGCTTTGAGATTTTGCTCGATGAATGGCAGATATTGCTTCTCGGCTCTTAATATCACACACAGGCTTGAAATCTAATTCTTCCACTCGCAATACCGAAACATGTTTCTGTTGATTTTTTGAAGGAAAATCTTCGTCATCAGTAATACCGGCGCTAAGTTTTCTTGCTGAAACTTCGGTTCTTTCTTGACGTAATAATGAAGTGTATCCATGTTTTTTTAATAAATTGTCAGTAACAGAAGGAAATAAACTCACAGAAATCAATAACTGAATAAAAAATGTTGTTAGAACAGTTATCACTAAACACTTGGCATACTTGAAAAATAATCTCCTAAAATTCGCCATTTCTGTATGTTCATGATAATAAAAGTAAATTTCCTGGCGAAACTACTTTTGTATATCAAAATAAAGTAAACGGTTTAACACCTTTAACATTTTGTTTACTTTTCATTTCACTACTACTTAATTTTTTATTTATCTAATATTAAACCTAGGCATACACAAACCACCAAAGAGTACATTTGATTTGATTTGTATAAAATTAAAATTAAACTGAAACATCAAACAAACCAGACTTTAGAGGCAGCTGTCAGATACGGGGTTGACAATAATTGACAGTTTAGTGTTTAGTTAGACGTTTGTCTATGGTACCTCTACAAAGTAATGATCCAGATAAAGTAATACATCCATGGTTTAGATTGTCAAATAAAAGTCTAACTGACAGTGACAAATGAATGACAACTCGTCTGACTATTATAATTTTAAAATCAAGTTCTTCAACAAAGAGTAATAAAATACATGGGGAATTCTTCAACCTTATACTAAAACAAAAACACTTCTAAGAAGAATGGCGAAGAATATATCCAATGCAAAATTTGAAGATACCATTCAGTGTTCGTTTTTTTTAACAAAACCTTCTAATCTAGAGGATCTATGCAAATCAATAAATAATACGATCTCGACGCTATCACAAAACTACATTTGGCACAGAGATGAATTAAAAGTTTGTATTTCGGTGTTTGATGAACAAAGAAAAGGTAATCTAAAAACTCTGTTCTTACTTTTTTTATAGCCTGAAGGTTTGACAAATAGCAGACACATCTGATGGTAAATACATACATAGTTACTTACTGCCGCCTATGGACATGAGATGCCATATAAATCGGTCAATGCAACAACATTCGCCCAAAATTTATATTATTATATAAAAATGTAAAAATGTATGTAATTTTTTATAAATTTCTCTCAAATTTTTTGTAGTGATCAGAAACAATATCTGTACTGGCAAAGCCCTGCTATCATAGTAATATTCTAAATTTTTAACCCAAAAAATCATTTTGTTACTTTCTACTTTTGTCTTTTACAGACTTACCTGTACATCTTATGAGCACAACTTGTTTTGGGGACAATATAGAAGATGAATGGTTTATTGTTTACCTTGTATATCAAATAACAAGTCAATATATAGACTTAATTGTACAAATAGAAGATAATGATGGAGATTTCCTACTTATAGAAGCTGCCGATTTCTTACCATCGTGGGCAAATCCAGATACTACTAAAAATAGGGTAAGTTTGAATCTTAAAACAACACTCGACTATATTTGAAAAGGTTATTGAAAAATATACAAGGTGAATTTTTCAAGTGTGCGTGGAGGGCCCAATCCGAAACTACGAGGAATATTGAAAAACGCTCAAAGAAGTCTCAGGGCCGATTTTGATGAAAACTAAAATTGCATCATTAAATTATTGAAAAATCTATTTCTAAAAAAACACATCCTGTATTATTACACCATTTGATACTGTTCCTAACAAGGATCAAATTTTGGGAGGCAATGACATACGAAAAATCAATATTTCAGGCCAGGAATCGTACCCATTGATTTTGAAAAAATATCTATCCATCCATCCATCAGCCCTTGGAGGTCTACTGCTGGACATAGGCCTCCACTAACTTGCGCCACTCTGGAAATCTTAAGAAAAGAGCAATTTTTTTACAAAAAATTAGTAAAAACTTTTAAAATGCAGTAGTTTCTTAAAATTCAACATTTTACCTTAAGTTAGCCGAATGTTATTAGTTTAAGAAATTTGATCCTAGTTAGCAAAACTATCGAATGGTTTACTCCTTATTATGAATCCTGTATTAATATACAGGATGAGTTTTTTTCAAAATAAATAAATAAATAAATCAATCAATCAACGGGTTTGATTCCTGAACAAAAATATTAATTTTTCTAAAATCTAATGATGTAGTTTTAGTTTTCATTAAAATCAGACCCGAGATTCCTTTGACCATTTTTTGATATTCCTCATAGTTTAGAAACTTAAGAATTTAGCCATCCACGCACACTTGAAAAATTCACCCTATATATGATGCCTCTTTTCTTTAATTAGCTTTTCCTTAATTCTTTAATATCTTATTATAATTGTTGGAATATATCCAAGGTGGTTCAAGTGGATCCATCCTTGCCAGATTGATCAAATCTCTATTTGAAGCCTGAGCCTTACGCCTTCATTCGTCTACTACGCACACTCTCCTCTGTTCAGTGTAGCATGTAGCTACCTAAAGAGTATGGGACACAAGGCTCATGTCCAAACTGCAATAACTCAAGAGTCTTGTAACTTAGAGCAATGATTTTGGTGTGGTTGAGTAGACAATATCCTTGTCAAACAATGCAATTATAATACAAAAAAAATCTTAATTGGCTAGTTTGTGAAGTATGTCACAAAAACTAAAAAAAAAACTGAAATTTTTGACTACATTGATCATTAGATTTTTTTAATGGTATTATTGACTTGAAAGTTTATTCAATCTTTTTTGTGATGAATATATGGTATTATAACCTTTCAAATATTAAATATTTTTTTCACATTTATGGGACCTTTAAGTCCAGAGTAATCAAAATCGAGACCGGCACATGTGGGTATTTTTGTCGATAAAATTAGGTATATTTTATGCCCTTAAATTATAGCTAGTTAGTTGCAAGACACCTTGTATAAAACACAAAAATGTTTCTGGCAATGTACGTTAATAGATTTTGAAATGATCCAACCAATGTGCCGCAAACCGGTTATGTTCAAAAGGCAAATTGCAAAGATGGTTCTAGAGCATTAAACCAATGCATTAGACATAAATGGTCCATTCATAAATCCCATACAAAAATTATTCTGAAATCATGTATGTATTTATTTCTTTAGCACATGCCACATATCAACTAATTTATTTATATTTAATTTAATTATTTGCAGGTTTTCATATACCAGGGTAATATACACATAATACCTCCTGAACTAGTAGAATTGAATTCTAACTTAGATCTACACAATGCAATCCCTATAGTGGTTGAAAAGACAGACAAAACAAAAGCAAGTACCGAAATACAAGAAGCTATATTAAAAAGAATTAATTCATATCCACAAAAAATAAAAGAAAACCACCACAAAGCTCTTGTTACATTACCAGTAGATATTGCTACATTATTAACATTAAAACCATCTCTAATATCACCAATTGTTACCTCGTTTTGTAATCATGACATATGGGATGCAAAATGTTTCAAAAATATTAAACTTGAACATTGTGTAACAGTTCCTATATTGTTCACGAAATATCTATATGCCATGCTTCTGCAGGCCAGTTTACCAAAAATAAGTAAACTTACAAGGAGTTCACACAAAAACAAAGATATTGAACTTGGATGCAAATTAGCATGTGGATATGAAATAATAATGAGTAAAATGTCTAGTGGTTTATTTACCTCATCTGAATATCATAATTTTATAAATAAATTGACAAAAAATGGATATTTTAGAGAAAATATTGAGGGATCTAAACATTATAATGAGCTATTAGAAAAAGCTAAAGACTATTTTACTAATATAGAATGTCCAATATCTTCTTATCATTGTAATAATATTACTGAAATAAAGTCAACAGAGGAATATAAAAATACAAAGGACTCATTAATAAACAGAGTTAATACCAGTCAGGAGGATATAGATTCTGATGATTGGTTAGATATAAATCCGGATGAACTTAACACCTTCTTGAACACACATTATGGAAAGAAAGTTGTTGAAAGTAATCCTAGTACTAACACTGAGATAACAACAAACCTGGCTAATTTCCTTAAGAAGACATCCGATTTTGAAGGCATAGAATTTACAAAGGAAGAAGAAGAAACAAGCACAAGCAAAATTGATTTTGATTCTGACCAGTTCATGAGCTGCATTGAGAAAATGTTGAAACTTGTTTCTGGTAAAGACAATGATGCAGAGGATTCTGAAAACGATTTTAGCGAAGATGATGAAGCTTCGGATATTGAAGAAAATATAACCCAAGAATTAGCATCTAAACTTCATAATACTGATATAGAGAATTTTAAAGATGAGTATATCATAAAAAATTTACTTCAAAGTATTAAAGAAGAAGGCATTTCAGGTCCCTCCAGTAACATTTTACAAAATGTAGATGTAAGTAAAATGGAATTATTAGACTCAGATGATGATGACTGACAGATGCTCCATGCATAATGCAAAATATGTATATGTACATAAATACATGTAAGTTTAAGCTACAGGTTTAAAATGTCATGTTATCAGGAAAATAAAACAAATATGTATAAAACCAAAATTACCACATAATTCCTTTTAATATTTCACCTTAATATCTAGTGTAGTTTACCACAAGTACCAAAAATATATTCTTTGTACAAAAAAATAAAGTATTATAACCAAAACCAATGTAAAAACGAAAAAGAAGAAAGTTATACCTAAAGCTATTAATATTAAAAATATTATGCTATAGTATTAGCTACAAATATCAACTTTTTTTTTTGCTATTTGAATTATTATTCAATGTATAATGCATCTATTATTATCAAAACTTAACGAGTCCAAGAATATTGGTATATTGCCAACCACAGTTGTCAACCAATATTAATTTAAATTATGCAGAATATGATTTTAAACTTTTTTATTAAAATTATTTAAACCCTTTCCCTTATATATAATATTAAAAATAAATCAAATTTATATTAAAATATATAGTATAATTAATTCACCCCTTAAAGATGTGCATACGCACCACCGGCTACAACAATAGTTTCCCCTGTAATATAACTAGCGTCATCTGACACCAAAAAAGCGACAGCACTTGCAATTTCAGCTGGTTTTCCGAATCTCTTCATAGGCACTATTGAAAGACTCCTCTCTGCTCCAGCATCGGAAGATGTTATCTAGAAAGTATTAAGGTTTTTGTGTACCAAATATTCAATAAACGAAAATAAAATCACGAACATGTAATATAATTACCGCAGATGCAAACTTCGTGGCCACGATACCAGGAGCTACACAATTAACTCTAATGTTGTCGTGAACGGTCTCACTAGCTATTGTCTTTGTTAGACCCAATAGCACTGTCTTACTCACACTGTATGTACCTAGTGGCTGCAAATAAAAATAGTTGTCTCATTACATTAACTTAAGGGCAAAATTTTTTGGTTTTTAGGAAATATTTTATTCAGCAAATAATTTCAACCCGGTTGATTTTTCATTTTCCTTACTACTTCTTCTTACTTTTCTTCCTAATGTGGCGCTCTGAGTGGGTAGCGTTTATTATATGACAAAAACATTGTTACCTCCATGGGTTGATATCCCGCAATCGAAGATATGAACACGATGTTTCCACCACCCCTTTTCATGAGTTCCGGATAAGCCTCTTTAGCTAACAGCCAAGAGCACTTTACGTTTATTTCAAATATTTTGTCCCATACTTTTTCTTCAGTCTAAAAATTACAATAATATATTAATAATAATATAAAATAATATAATAACATAATACATAGTTTTAAAAAAATCACGGTCCAGGTACACCAGCAGCTCCTCCTCATCCTCTTCATCTACAAATCCTACAATCTAGACGTTATAGTCTAAGATCCGAATTAGAGGCATTTCTTCACCCATCTGCTTACTGGATAAAAATGATTTTTATATTTGATAAATGTAGGTATGTATCGCGATACTTTGCGAATGGGTTTCTGAAAAATATGGGTGAAAAAACGCCTCTGAATCGGATCCTGTACCTATTAATCTGACTTCATTACTCCAGTTAGTAATGTTTGGCTTTAGATTTAGTATTTCGCATAGGTACTCGTAATTACAATTTAAACCTTTCGACTCTGGCTTGGAGCCTTATATTTTTAGCTAGGTATGGTTTAGGTATGCTGGAATACCTAGCTTGTTTGGATCCAATCAAATTGCAAATTAGTTACCTAGTACTGTTAGTATAAATTGTGATGTGGGTGGGTCTACTTGCCTCTAATATTGGAGAAACCGCGGGATTGACGGCGGCATTAGACACGAGTATGTCTAACCCTCCAAATTTGCTCTTTGCCTGCAAAATAGAGACGTGCTTTGTGATGATTCCGCTGGTATCTTCAATTTCGTTCGTTCGTTTTCTGCTTTTCGTCGGGTCGAGGACTCAAAGCAAAAAGGACTATAAATCAAAATTTGTCGGCCAGAAACGTAAACCAAAAAAACTTATAATACAATAATTTTGTATATCTTACACTTAAAGACAAAAATAATCCGTTATTTTACCTTTTCGTGATCTTTAAAATTGTATTGTAGCTAAATCAAATGATACAAAATAAATAAATAAGTAACCAATTTTTAAGCAGGTAGGAGGTGTACCTAGCGTACCTATTTAAGTACATAATTGACTAATTCAGAAGAAATAAAACTTTATTATGAAAATCAGACCTATTTGACTCCCTTAAGTTTTTTTGCAAGGCAGCAGCTTCAGCTGAGTCCATAACCCATACTTTCTGTCCATATGTCCATTAATAATATACTTGCCGTATCGAATAATAGTTTCCTTTGACTTGCATTTCCAACATGACAAACGACTCCTTCCACATTTATACCATCTTTTCTGAGACTTTCGGTGGCTTTTTTTACGTTTTCTTCTTTTCTGCTACTAATAACAACCGAAGCTCCCTCGTCACCAAGTCGCTTAGCGATAGCATAACCAATTCTGAAACAGTAATAGGTGTGTAATTATTTAATTACAAAATACAAATTCATAAAGAGAAGAGTAGATAATAATGCAACATTCTCTAATTCAATAACACCATCAAAATTTTTTGGTTTACAATAAAGTGTTTTGTTTTGTATTGTACTCGTATTGTAGGATTTGTAGGTAATTTTCAACAATTTGACCTACCGATACCGACACCTTAAAAGTATACCATTTTATTAGTTTTTATGAGCTTATTTAACAGTGATTTGTATAATGTGTATTGCGAAAAATCTTGTAAGTATCCATTGAAATATAGCTAGGTAAGGTACCAAATGTAAGTACTAAAGTACCAGAGCAGATATTGCGAACTAATTTGTGTCACGCCAGGAGGTTCTATTTTCAAAACAAAATCGAGTCCCCTTTCTCTTTTCAAAATTGACTGAAACCACTGAAAACTGTAGCCGGTTGGCTACAGTGTAAGCACCTAATAATTTCGAGAACGTAACCGTTTTTTTAAACTCCAGCTCAAGCGAACCATCCCTGTACATCTTGATATCTTTACCCCGTGTCTAATGGAAGAAACAAAGGTGCCAGATCACGCTATCCTTTTATGAGTAACTGAGTTAACTCTCATCCAGCTTAATTTGAACGACGAAACGTGTTCAATATGATTGTTGTTTTTTCTACATTATTCTCAAATACCCGAGAAATGTTATGCCTACCTAGTTAAATAAAAAATGGATCAGTTTACTCAGTATTTCTCCGAAGAAACTCATATCTAAGACCTTAACGCTACGCGGGGAAAACATTATCTATCACATACCTAATATGAAATACAAATATGAAGCGTGGAGCCCTTTTTGTTTTTTAATCTGAGGGTGGAACATACCTAACGAAATGTCATCTATGCACATCATATAAATAAGTCAGTAGTTATAATATAAATATTTTCTCACCCCTCTGTAGATGCTGTTATAATTGCTACTTTCCCTTTTAATCTAGAACTATGAAAACTTTTAGCATTGGTTGTACGAGCGATAACTTTTGACATAGTGTTGTTATTGGTGGTAAATATTCTTTGAATATTTAACATTTTCCTGTAAAATAGGTGTAAATAAGGTGAAGCGGACGCTCAAAGAGTTAAATTGATATCTATTTATATGATTCGGGTAAGTACGTCTCTGATATGATTTTACTGATAATAATTTTATAGTAGGTTTAAATTAGCTCAACTAATGTCCAATTGTCAGTAAGTATGTTGCGAAGATCAAAGAAGCGAGTTTAAAGTACAAAGATCAATGTTCATACATTTTTTAGCGCTCAACAAGAAAGGTACATTCAATCTGTGTTGTACATATTATGCAAATCTATTGTGTTTATTCTAGGAAACCATGGAGGATTACCTATATTCTCCATGTAGGAAACGAAACTTATCCCACTTCTAATCAGTACTGTGTTACCACAGAGTCAGTCAGAGTCGATTAAAAGTACATTACATTGTAAACCAATTTTAATAAAATCAGATAGGGCAACACGGTGGAACCAAAAAGCTTGTTTGGACCATGTTTGGACTCTTACATATAGAGTATAGGCTACAACTTCGAAGAGAATTGAGCTGAGAACTGAGAAGGTATCCAATATATATGTATCGTATTATCGTATCTACAACTGGAAACCAAGCTGAACCTGAATCACATTAATCATTATATATAATAAATGAATGGCTGGAATGTATAATTTTATTTCAGTATTGTTCCTATTATAATTCGATAGTTTTGAAAAACTTAATGAAATGTAATATTTAAATATTTTATTTTTTTACTACTGGAAAAAATATTTATCAACTCTGTAATTTAAGGACACCCTACGATTCTAAAGGTCAACAAAATCGAAAAATGTTCATTCATTGTCACGTGATCCATCTTCAGGTACCTCTTCAAAGCTTGGTGTCCAGTTGTATATATAAAATTCATGGATCCGACTAGTCTGTGTTCAAAGAGTACCTATGTAACCACTACGTTTATCTGTGCTGTCATGTCAATTTAGACTTTAGACATTTGAGGAGTTGAGGTCTGAGGACCCTGGAAAATTCGCAGAAAATAGAATAGAAATCAAATCAGAGTTTGATATTAATAAAATTTTACTTTACTAATGTCTGCTTTGTCACTTATTCGTGATTACGGTAATATTTCGTCTGAAGATAGTGATACTGAATGTGAAAAAATTATACAAAAGGGGTAAGTAATAAAACTTTGTCGTGACAGAACAGAAGATAAATTCAAAGAGCTCGCGACAGCCTTTCATTTCATATTTTAAAAACCTGAAAGTTTCTCTGTGCATGTCCCCAACACAGGTAAGAACGGTCAGGGACTATGAAGTTTGGATGATGATGGTTTAGTAGGTACCAGGTAACGCAACAAACTGTGGCAACAAAGGTGTATAAAATTGGGCCTAAAAGCTTTGCAGACAACGTATTCGGCGCGTTTTCGGCGCTGTAGAGATGACAAATATGCAGATTGTTGCGTCTGAATCGATGAAAACGCGCCATACAGAAGTGAACACACCTTTGAGCTTGGAAGAAAGCTGGCAAAAAATATTTTGCCAAAAAAAAATATTAGCCCACAGAAATCCACAGACACAATCTTCTGCCTGTGTAGTGATAATGATGTCATTTTATTTTATTTATTGTTTTGCTGTTTAATTAAAAAGCCTACTATTTTATTGCATATATATATATAGTTGGTCACTAATGGATTGTTACTCCTGAGAACTAGCATACATTACCATATTTTTAGTGAACTTGTTGAAAAAAAAATCTGTTTATCCTTTCGTGTTAATTCAATGCCATTATGGCACAATTAGTATATATTAGAGTTGTGTGGTTCCGATTTTACTAAGGAACCCTAAATAAGCTTTCAATGAACAAAAAAAACTTTAAGACTTATAATGTTGCATGACAGTTGAATTTTCTTTTAGGCCAAAGCTACCCCCTCCTAACTTGGACAAAGTAACTACTGTACCAACTGAACAGCATCAAGACGACCCAGCACTGCACGCTGGCAGGATCCGGTCTTTTCCACATGTGAGAGGCAATTGGGCTACATTTGTATATGTCAATTGTAATTATTATATTAATATTTTATTATGTTTTTTACAATTTATTGCCAATAGTCACAATGTATTTGGTACTTGATACGTATTATGCCCATAACAAATATTTTTAATCAAAATTAATGTTACACATTTCAGATTTGGAAGACAATATTGCAAATCATTTGGTAAATAAATTGAAAAACCTAGCACTTACTATTGATGACACATGCACAATTTGTGACAACATTCATTTAAGTTTATCAAGAACTGTTGTGCTACAGTACCATTTTATTAGTACATTCTCTGCATCATTGACGGAAGCACTTTATAATCATAAAAGGTAAAAAAAAACATGTTTTATTTTTTTTGGTTTTGTGACTATGTATCAGTTAAAATGGAAAATTCACTATCTACTACTACTTAGAATATTTAGTAAGAGCCTGTTGACTTTTCCTTTGAAGACACAGTTGGTGCAATGCTTTTTATTTGGTAAAATATACAACAGTTCAAAATAATCATACAACTCTTTTCTCTGTCAAACAAAAACTGTTTTATAATTATTGCTTTCTTATTTTTTTTTCAGTTTTAATATACAGTTTGATTCTGTGGAAGTGTACTGCAATGACGAAAAGACTCGCACCTTTATTGCACTGAAAGTGGACCACTGGAGTGAGAAATTTCTGTTAAACATTACAAAGAAAGTTGATAAAATACTTGAGGATTTTAAATTACCACCATTTTATAAGGTGAGAATTAAGATATTTTTTAACTACTATAAGTTAGTGCTTGACCACAATCCCATGTGGTGTTAAGTCAGATATACAGTCTAAGATGGCAAGGACACTATTTTTTTAATGGATAGCTGGTAAACAAGCAGATGATTCACCTGATCGTAAGTGGCTATCATCGCCCATGGACATTAGCAATACCAAAGACATCATTGATGTGTTGCCGGCTAAGAAAGAGAGAAGAAGAAGATAGAAAGAACTGACTCTCAAGCCCTCAGGCAGAAAACGTATGGTGGCTGACACCAGCAAGTGGGTGGTCTATCCATTTGGACTAGTATATGTATATCTGCTTCATGGACATGGACCCCATGAAGAAATAATAATAGTAATAATGGTATTAATAAATTACTAAAATCAATATTACTGTCTGTTGATTTAATTTGTATTTTGGTAATGTTTCAGGAACCGTCATATCACAGCAGTGTTTTGTGGGTAAATGGCAATAAAAAATCTGAATTTGAGGGAGTATTAGATAAACTTAATGATATTTTAAGTAAGGAGCTTGAGAAAAATCCTACATCTTATTTAATTGATAAAGTCCATTGTAAAATTGGCCATAAACTTTTTCGGTATTGTTTGACATAACTAGTAAAATACAATAATGGATACAAACTTGAATAGGGTTTATGTAAATCCAAACTTTAATGGAGTGCCTAGTAGAGCAATACATTATTCAGACCATGTACATACCAACAATCACTTATATATCAATCCTAACTTTACTCGAAACGTAACTGATGTACAGCAATTTACCAATTTAAATAGAAAAATTTATGTGAATCCTAATTTTATAAAATCAACTAACACTTTAGATAGAAACCAAATTAGCGAAACCGCAATACAAGTTGATTATACTACTAAAAGTTTAGAATATTCCAATTCCCCAATTAATAGACCTGCTCTGGGTATAAATGTAAAAACTAAACCATTAGATTCACCTCGTCCGTCTTCGAAATCAAGATATCGTTTAGTAAGAGGAAATGACAATAAAGTTTTAGAAAACACTGAACATAAAATCAAGGAATCTTGTACAATCAAAATTAACAAATATAAATCCATACCCTTACATAATTTTCGAAGTAATCTACAAATAGTTAAGAATGAAAATGTCAAACGCATACAATCTTCTAAAAGTAACACAAGTATATTAGTACCTCAAAATGTAAACAGGAATCATTTCAGATTGGTTAGACATAAAATAATATCACCTATCAATATAAAATTTATACCGAAACCATTGAAAATCAAAAGAAATATAGATATGAAATCCCAGATAAAATTGAAAGATGTTTATAGTACTAGAAAGAAAAATAACATACCTTGCCGTTTATTTACTAAATATGGTAAATGCTTAAGAAACTTATATGGCACTTGTGAATATTTACATGACAAGAAACATGTATCGCTGTGTAGGAAGTTTATTAAGGGAATTTGTCATGACAAACAATGTCCGCTTTCTCACGAGCTATCATCGAAAAAAATGCCTACTTGTTTCTTTTATTTAAAGGGAATGTGCACGAAAGACGACTGTCCTTATTTGCATGTAAAATTGAATGAAAAATCAAAGATTTGTCCTGAATTTTTAAAAGGATATTGTGATAAAGGTGATATGTGCCTTCATAGGCATGTGCGACCACCAACAGGCAAAAGTAATGATAAGAAGCACTACACTTTGAATAAACACACGTATAAAAATATGAAACTAAACACTTCGAAATCAGCTAAAACAAATGAATTTAAAAGGTTACCAGAATGTAAAAATACTAAAACAAGTGTGGAAAAACGGCACAATGAACAAAATATGAACAAAAACATAGATGATGCTGAATGTAGGTATTTTAAAGATTTGCAAAATAAAGAACCTATGTGTGAGGTTTTAAAGCCCACACGATGTAAATTAGGCATCTTGCCATCATTCATTAGTTTGTAGATAGTAGGGTCATCTATCATTTATTATTATAATATCAGGTTAGGCGCAAAACGTCCCATTCCCAAAACCTTTTGTCACCGTGGGACTACGAATTACGAATGGGTCGTTTTGCGCCTAAATTATTGTTGAATCATGAATGTATCATTGTAAATAATAGTCCTTATATAGGTATTATTTTATTTTTAAATTAAGTATTTTTGTATTGAATGTCGGATTAGTACCTAAATATGAATGACTGATTAAAATTCAAAACATAGTAAGTACAATATTAGATGTACCTATCTGTAAACTTTTCAAAACCCCTTATGTTGATCCTATGTGTAAAACTACCTGCCTGGGCGTTCACATACCTATCTTCGTTTACGGAAAATTCATCGAATACGAGACATCGAAAACCAATTCGTAGAACAATCAATTCATTGAATGGCAGTTCTTCGAATAGCAATTCGTAGAACAACCAATTCATCCAATCAATTTTGGGTAGATACCTATGTTTATACTCCGACCATGTACGACAGACTGAGGCAGCAAAACAACGCCAAGGCTAAATCTTGGTTCATGGCAGCCAGCGTATACCGTATCTATAGGTGAAAAATGCAAGATAGCGCGTCCAATAGTTGAAAGGTTCTTGAGTTGCACTTACGATCTTCTTTAAACAGATCACACACACATATAGGATCGGACTCTTTCATCATTTAACCAGAAAGAGTAATTCTATATGGTATTCGTGAAGCAAAATCTATTTTTATTTTGAGTTTGCTGTGCCATATGAATATTTAATGTAGAATATCCAGAGCTTAAATGCAGGACTGATGGGGTCGGGTGCATTATTAATGATGTCTAAAGCTGGAGACTAACTTGTACCGTTTATTTGTAATGTACCATTAGAGGCGATCTTTTTCCAATACGGCGACACAGACTGACTTGTATCCTCTGGTTGTATAATTCGAGCTCTTGGCTCAAGTGTGGTCCATTTTTACTCAAAATGGCAGAATACAGTGTAAAACGAGATGTGTGCGCTTGCGATGACGCGACCTGCAGTGACTGACTTGTAATGTAACCACTCGGAAGGAATTCGCGAAAAAATCGACAGTGGAGCACGCGGCGCTCGCCGCAAATGATAGGTACATTGCACCAAAATGATACAAGACAGTCTCCAGCTTAAAATGGATAATGATTAGAATCTAATTTAATACTCAAACATGTATATTCACGACATTTTTGGTTTCTACCCATTAATGTCCCATTACTGGGCACGGGTCTCTCCTCTTGATTCTACTGCTTTTTATTTTAATCAGCGAAATACATGCCTAGATTACTCTGGGAGCTCTCAAAGATCAGCAGATAAAGCTCTCCAGCCTTTGACCTTTTTTGTAATTTAATGTAAATACTTTAGAAATGAATATTTTTGTACTGTTCTGTGTATTTATTTACAGTGAAATAAATAATTTTCGAGAATATATGGAATTTAATTTACCACTATGTTGTAAAAAACTAAGTTCGAGTTCTAGTTTTAATTAAAATATTATATATAAATTTTTAATTGTTGTAATATTATCTATGGATAGTAAATTTACACGGTAGGTATACGCCTATCGGTTACAGTGAGCAAACTTACTGATAAATTAATACCCTAGATACATTTCGGGTTTAAAGATCCGTAAAACTGAAACAACAATCATTTACTTTTTAATTTTTATTAAAAGAATAAGAAAACAAGTTAATAAATTTCCTTGCCTTACTATATACAATATAACATTAAGAAAATAACTACCTAATAGCAGTTATTGTACAAGAATTTTAAAATTAGTTTTCGTCAAATACCGTACTTGCAATAAAAAAACGTGCCTTGCGGCATGCCGTTGGTGTTACGGATGACGAACGACGGAGCGACGTTCCATCACATACCATCAGAATTCAGACCGCTTATAACCGATACAAAAAAGAAAATATTCAATGTTGATCGTGCGCGTTATGTTGTCATCGCCTGGTTAGGTAAAAAAACATTATGCAGTTTTTGACGATATACCTAATTATTTGAAAGCCTTTTAAAATACTACACAGCTCAGAATACAGAACAAACGAGAAACCGCAACTAGCTGTCATTGCAAGTCGCGCGTTGAGTCTAAAATATCGCTACCGCCGCACTTCCCACCCGTGTAATGTTTCAACGTAAAAAAATCCCATTATTTCGGGAAATGAATTTTTTTTAACTTAACTTAAACGAAGAACTTACTCTGCCCTATGAGTCTCTGTCTCTACTATAATACTGAAGGCTTGTAGAACACCTTCACAGTACTAATAAAAAAACATAACATGGATTTTTATTGAACACTTCTATTTTATTCACGAATTTCATTTTTAAAATAGAAAATATAATATTCACAGTTACAAAATTACAAAGAAACTCAAGTCGTTTGATAAAATTAAAATACTGTCGGTGGACCGCGCGGGGGGAGGCAATGTTTTCAAGGACAGTCGTATTCCGAGTCGGAATACGGCTTATTTGTGCTGCAAAGCCGGTGGCTACAAAAATCGCCGGTTATGCCGGCAGCATAGTTTGTAGTAGTCATTACGGTAGGGAAAATCAAAACTTATATTGGCAACACTAACAAAATGGACGCATAAATATGGTTGACAATTTAAATATGAATAAAATTTGATAATTTAATAAGACAATTGTATTGTGCTACTTACACATGAAATGTGATCCCATCCTTTTTCTTTTTAAGACCTGCATTTTTGCACGTGGCCGTGGGAACAGCGCACCGCGCAAGACAGCATTATTTAATTAATTTATCACAATTCAGCCGTACATCCACAGGGGAACTTCGGGAGAACTAATCGCTCGATCGTAAACTACTCTATTGTCGCTTCATTTTAGGCGCGTATGCGGTTTCTGGTTTGTTCTGTATTCTGAGATACACAGACACACCTTCAGGATGCAATACCTTTTACCTACGCTTGCTTCAAAAAACTACACAAAGCTGTAATTTCGTCATAATTTATCATTTGAACCATTTGGGCATTTTGTTCTGCTTCGAAGACGACGGACTTGGTTTCTGCGTCTTGTCGTTGTTATCATCATGCTTTCGTCTACTGGGGGCTCTGAAAGTAAACGAGAAATCAATATTGACTAAAATACCTTGGTGTTATTGCATTACAAGCAACAAAAATCATTTAATACTAATATGTATTTTTTTTTGATACTTTAAAGTTAAACAAAGACATCTCACAGCCACCATATTTTTTTATTTCACTTATCTAAGAAGACTTGGGCTGTCAAGACTAGGGATGTTACGGAGGTTCGGTTCCGATTCCGCAAAGTCGGAACTTCCGATTGTTTTTAAACCTCCAGTTCCGAAACATTTCAATCGGAGGTAACCGGAAGTCTTTATTGTGCAGCGGTGATGATGATGATTGTAATACATGTGACGAACATGCAGTTTTGGACATGTCGCTTTATACGTAGGGACCGTTGATGTAAACTGTTTTTTCGTGTTTTATAACTTCAGTAAGTAGGTACATACTAATATATTTAATGTTATAACATAATATAATAGATTCAAAATCGGTACCGCTTAAATCCGTTCGGCACAAACACTTCAATGGTATATTGAGTTCTATCTCAGCTCAATATAGGATCGTCAAATGTAATAGTAACGAGGGAGACGGAGGGCGCATACAGATATCCTCACCTCACCCATTATTGCGCCACATACATTATGTACCTAACCTACCTGTACTTCGATGCTAAAATGCTAGCTGCATCACTGGACGTTTTCCGCTTATATACTTCATCTTTTAAATATTTTTGATTGGAATCTTCCTCCAGCCATTTAAAATGCATGTGCACACATGGAACAAATCTTGCTGACAATAATGTTGTTTCCGGATCCAATGTTTCTTTGAGAGGTGTAGTAACTGTATAGTTGATACAAATAATTGTTTTATTAATAAAATATCATATTAACTATCTAATGACATTAAATGACTGGTTAGGTACGCCTATTGGCACATTTTCACTGGCAGCATTCGCCTTTATCGTAAAAGTCCTAGGTTAAATATCGGTCAAGCACTAAGTTCTCCTCAGTTTGTTGGCCGGCAACGCGTTGGTGACGCCCCCGGTGTTGCTATTGTTCATGGGCGGCGGTGATCACTTACCATCAGGTGACCCGTTTGCTAGTTTGCCTGTTCAAATCATAAAAAAAGTCACTGATGTAATGCTAAAATAATTATAATAAATAATAATAATAATATGTAATACTCAACTCTAACACTACAGACTACAGGCGAAGTCCCGGTGATGGAACGCCGCTATGCATTAATGATAGTTCAATAGTACTTACATATTCTAAATGATTTCTCTGGATGTTGTAAATATTCTTTAACAAAATTAATGATGTCTCCAATTGTATTCGTAGGCGCAAATACTCCTTGAAGGATAATATTATCAGGAAATTGTATTCTTACTACTGCATTTTTGTAAATATTTATCTTCTGTTGTGAAGACTGGAAATGATAATACAATCGCTTAATAAATAAGTATGTACTGCATTATAATAAAATAATGATTTCATTGTACAAAAGGATAATGGTGCAAACCTGATTATCAATTTCTTCTCGTTTACTGGCAGTGATTAATGGAGTGTTTTCCAGCTCTATGCGACGTTGCTGCAGCTCGTGGTATATTTTGCGCACTTCTTCTACTGTAAGTTCATAAAAATCGTCTGGAAGATCACACACATCTTCCTCTGCTTCATCCGGATGCATAAATGCAACGGCTTTATGAGGGCCTAACTGCGAATCATACAAAATATAAGCTTAAGTAACAGTAGTCATGACTATGCAAATGATGTTAGAATAAGAATTGTGTATATTATTATACTAGCTGTGCTCCGCGGTTTCACCCGCATTAATTTGTGGAAAAAACTAACTAGTAAAATATATGATGTTATATATATGGCCTATAGCCTTCCTCGTTATATAGACTATCAAACACAAAAAGAATTTTTCAATTCAAACCAGTAGTTCCTGAGGTTAGCGCATTCAACCAAACAAACTCTTCAGCTTTATAATATTAGTATAGATTATTCTAATCAATTAATTTTGTTATAGGCAAAATATGTTTCTCAAATGTATTAATTAATTAATTTATACACATAAGTGTATTAACAAAATATTTGATGATCTTTTTACCAAGCTTGATATATTTAAAGTTATTGATACTAACAAAAGTTACTTCCTCTTCTATGTTTAATCGCCTTTCCAGATGTTCTTGAGTACTAATGCAAGGGCTAATGTTGCTTGCATTACTGGAATCATTTGGAGTTAAGCCTATATTTTCTTTGGGGACAAATTGATCAACTTCCATTTTACTTGCATCATCAGTTGAATTGATTTTCATTGTATTATCTAATTCCGTTTTTGTTTCTAACTTGTTATGATCTTTTCCTAGTCCTAATTCTTTATTTAATAATTTTATAGGATCAAATGTCGTTAAATCGTGGCTTTTGTCAACCTTAGAAGGACCTGGCATTGCATGATCATGAAGGTTATCATTTTTTCCGCTTTGATTTGGTAAATTGGACTTATCAGAATCATGTAACTCTTTTTCAGTTTGTCGCCGGTAAACAGTTGATACATTTGCTTGTCTGAAACATAATACAATTTGGTTTAACAAAAATACAATAGTATTTGACTGGCTTAATAGAATTTCGAGTCATTAAATGTTTTCATAAATGACTAGTAATCATATCAATTGGTTATATTATATTTATTTATTATTTATTTATTTACATGTTTATGTCACCTCTTAAAAAGAAGAAACAAAGGGCAAACTTAATGCCTAATGGCATTGTCCACCAGTCAACCCTGGGTGGATGTGGAAATAGCTGATATATCAAAACATACATATATAATTAAATGCATAAGTTGCAAGGATAAACAATATTTACATAGCTTCTTCTGCTTTGTCCAACAATCTAAGTATGGCTCGTCCTGTCAGTAATCCTAATTGACGAAGAGTTTTCTCTTTAAGAGCTGGAATACCGATTACCTCCTGACGCATATACATTATTGTTGGATTTTTCAAATTTATCAATTCATTTGGAGCTAATGATGATATAAGATCAAACAATGTTGTTCTTGAGGGAAAATCTCCAGTTTTTCTTTCACCTTCAAAATTAAAACATTTTATTAGATCATTAACTTTTAAACATGTCATTTGTAACACTACTAATAAAATAACATTTAACTAAGTACCCAGTTTATTTTTAATACTTCAGACACTAGAAAGCATCAGTTCATACAAAACAAATAAAAATATAGAAATTATAATTAATTAATAATCATTTATTATGTTAGATTCCTTAGCCCAGTTTCAATTAGATCTTGCTTGATTGATAAGAAAGGGTTCCTGAATTCAATACCTGGACATTTACATAACAGATAAGTGATTGTCTTCTATATTAATACAATTGCTTCAAAGAGCCAATAATGTTTTGTCTTAAATTTTTTAAATTTAGTAAAATATAGTAAAATTTTAAAATATAGTAAAGATATTTTTTTGTGGTTCAAAAACTTCTGATGACAGGATTAAAAAGTAAAAAATACAGGACAAATGTGAAATTAAAAAATTATTACCGTCTTCTAAATGTAAGCCAATGATAACAGTAGATTCAACCCTCTTTTTGTCAGTTTCCACCATTTCTAATGTGGCTTTATTTGGCAAGTTACAAAATCTTATGGTTGTTGTTAAATCAAGTACTTTATTATGATGTTTTAAATCATATTCTTCTGACTGGAAGCCTTGTTTCCTACAGACATCTTCTAAAACCTGAAAAAAAATTGGGATCATGAAATACTAAAGCCGAGCCAAAAAATAAGTTGAAAATTAAATTATAAACGCCCCTTGAAAGTTAATGTGCAACAATAATTTGCGACTGTTTGTTTAATAGTTATAGTAGTAGTTAACATTAACAAGTCTAGATTAACATTGTCTAGCTAGATTAACTATATATTATTTGACTGTTCGTTATTGGAACTTGAAATCGAAATACTATAATGATTTAGGATATATAATTTAATAATAATTATGATTGTATTAACTATTAGAATAATTTACTAACAATAGATTTAATAAATATATCATACTAACGCATTAGGCTACCTGTAATGTTAGTATGTGTATGGACAAATAAATAAATAAAAAGTAATTAACAGCAAAAAATTAAAAAATCAATAGTAATGATTGTTTCATGTGCGGCGGTTGCTTGCGGCACCGTGCGATTAATGTTTGTGAATACAAGAAATAGGTCTCCCAGAACAAAGCAAAAGAGTTTTAAAAGTGTTTTAAAGAATATGTAAAACTATCACTAACTTGTCATTTTATTTACATACCTGTAAGATATTGGTATCGGCTGTACATTGTACTTTAACTCTTCTTCCATTGGGAGTCAGAATAATTATATCCCTGGACATGTTTATTATGTTATATTATATGTATTTTATGACACTATTTGGAACTACTAGTTTTTTATAGCGTAACAATTACAAACAAATTACTGGAAAAGTGTAAAAGGTGTATTGCACATGTATTGAAAATTGAAAATAATTTATAATTTTATTCAAATTACCACTATCATTCTGTCATTTATGACTTGTCATGTCATTTCATTTGTCACACTTGTCATAGTAGCAGACCAGACAGACAGAAAAAGGACACAGACTTAAATATAAGAGGACATGTCCTTTGAGTTTGACTAAGCTACTTTGCTGTGGTTTGTGGTTATTTCTTTGTATTGCAATAATTGCAATTGAAAGAAACAAAACAGAAACAATCAGAATCTGATGGCAAAGGAGATGTTCAAAAGTGGTCCTTTATTCCGAAGAAATGTGTACAGCCGTAATTTATATTTCATTTGAAAGCATATTCTCTAATCTACTTGAAATTTTAAGACGTATTTTATTGATCCTCCATATTTTGGAAAATTGATGAA